>CANYCX014704855.1:0-16280 GCA_948193385.1 Breynia disticha f. nivosa | reverse complement strand
ATTAAAATTTATATTATAATTATAGTTTTATGATTAATTTAATTTTATATTTTTATTTTAAATTATAATAATAATTTTAAACTTTTAAAAATTAAAAAATATATATTGATTCACAATTTTGATATGACAAATAAAAATATTTTTTTAAATAATATATATTTTAAAATAATTTATTAATAAATTTTATAAAAGATTTAAAAAAATTAAAATAATATAAAATTTCATTAATTTTAATGTTATTATTTTATTAAGGGTATTATGGGTACACATTAAAAAAATATTAATACTTTCGAGGAAGTAGATTTTTATATCAAACATATACAAATCATACTTCCTCAGTAATTTACTTCCCAAGTAACTTACTTCCTCAGTAAGTTATTTTCCAGGAACTTTCTCAATTGGTACCAAACAAGGCCTACATTTAATAGTCCACCTTCATGCAAACAAACATGTTTGTTTAATTAAGCGGACGAATGTTTTCAGCATGCGAATAATAATTTATTACGGACAGTGATTTTTGGCTCGAAAGAATTTGGCCAGAAAAATAAATTAACAGAAAATTATGCCCTTAATGATATTTTCAACGCATTAAAAATTTATTTCAGAAAATGGTCCTTTACAATTAATGTCATCAGTTTCACGCCATCATTTACCCATAAGCTGAGCTCCATGATTTGGGCGTGGAGTTAACATATACTATTTCATACCTCTTGATCCCATGAAAATGAAAATAGAAAACAAAAGCTATGCAGAAAAAAATCTACCATTTTCATTAACCCAGCCTTCACCACTCCTTAACTCTATCTGTCTAGAAAACAATAAAAGAAAAAAAAGTTATGCTGGAAAAATATATCATTCTCCATAAACCCAGCTTTCACCATTCTAACCCACAAAACTATAAACCCAACACCTGCAAATTTTCCAGCACAATACAACCAACAAGCAACAAACTCAAACGTGACCTCTACCTTTATGACTGAAATGAGGAATGTGCTTTCAATTCTTTCCTTCGAAGCCAAGAGAAGAAGAAAAAGTGGTGTAACGGAAGAGAAGGAGCGGGAAAATGTGCGGTAGTCATGGCCAAACAAAAAACAAAGGGATGAGAGGAGTGGGAGAGGACGAGAGTTCAGTTTTAATTTGTTAAAAAAAGAAAAAGAGAGAAAAGAGAGAAGATGAGATGTGACGAAGACAACATGCAACTAAGAATGAATGAATAAACAAACCAAAAAAAAAGTCTTCGGAAAGAAATCAGAAAATATTAAGAAACTTAATAAAAATTAAATGAGAAAGAATTGGGTGAGAGAATAAGTGGTAGTGGAAATTAAGATGAGCTGATTGGGTAAATTTTAGGCAATTAATTTTTGGAAGTTACACACATTCGGATAATTAAGGTCAAATTTGTAATTTTATAGCTTCTGGCCAAAGACATTTACCCCTTATTATTCACACCATTATTTCAAGTGCATTCTTCACTTCCTGATGGCCAACAGGACAAGACAATTTATAATTGCAATGATGGGCTAACTAGTGAAACGTTGAATTTTTTGGGGAAATATCTGGCAACGACAACAATATGGGAATTGAAGAGAGAGAATTTCTGTTACAACAGATGTCCAGAACATATTCCTGAAGCAGTAATGCATTTGTTTTAGCACTCACAGTGGGGTATTGTATTCAGATGTGTGCCCTTTGTGACCATGTTCATCTTCAATAAAGTGTCCATCATTATCCAATCCAATCCAATCCAATCCAATCCAAAAGTGAAAAGAAAATAAAAAGAAAACAGAAATCAAGGGACTACTACCTCCACATCTTTTTTTTTCTTTCTTTCTTTTTGTTCACATTAAATTAGAGAAAAAAATGAATTACTACTAAGTAATGAATTACAAATTACAAAGGGAGAAGAAAAAGCTGTACATAAGAATAAGGAGAAAGCAGCAGTGGAGTGAGAGAGGGGTTAACTCCTACAACTTGGATTGGAAGAATGACTATCAAATCAACACCCACGCTAAATGGGGCAGTCAGTCAGTCGGTTGTATCCTAAAACTCTCACTATCATTCCATTCTCAACACCCACACACACACACACTTTTCAAGCTATCACTAAGTATTTCGTGCCTAACTACTAAAACCCTACCTACCACTGCTTCCTCCTCTCCCACATCGCCTGCCTGCTCTACTATCCTCATTGCTTGTGCTTCAACCAATGCAACATCTCCTTATCCAGTGATGTGGTGTTATCTATGACACTGTCCAACATCGGACTTCCCAGAATCTTCGGACAACTCTTGAATGTCCATATTCGGTCCTTCGGCCATGGCTTCTGAGAAAATTTTTCCTGCAAATTCAACACCACCACATGGATTATAAGAAACCATGTTCATTCTGTACGCAACAAAAATTGAGATTTCCATTAAAGAAAAACATCACCCAATTCTGGGAAACTTCTATGATAAAAGAGCTCACTCACCATTCTTTCCAGCATTGTTTTCACCGTCTTTGGGCCATTGATACGCTGTTGTGATGATTTCTGAGCCTTCGCGTAGAAGGAGCCAATGTCTGGTAGTGACAAACAGCCCCTGCTTGCTCTAGCCAGATTACAATCTGGATCGGCATTGGTCTGGAGATGCCAAAAAATCAGCTGCCCCAGGCAATAATTTTCACCATACGTCTTCTGATATTCATGGCCATCTGCTCCTAGCTTGTCAGCATACTTGGGGCCTAGGTCAAGAGGACTGATATAAAGTGGTGGAGAAGTGAATGAACTATATTCCTGCAAGGAAAAATAAAATAAAATAGAGAACGTTACTTCAACATTAAGTGAAAACTAAAAATAGGCTATGATATTTTTGATAAAAGAAGCCAAGAAACAAAGTTATAAAGACGATACCCGAATTCTGAAGAAATACTTTGTATACGCATAAACATGGATCAAATCAGCTGCAGCATCATGCCTCCACTTGTGTGTACATGGCAAACACCGAATCGCGTCCCTCAACCTTCAAAAGAAACAGAAAATTGAATGAATGCTTCATGTAGAATAGACATCAAGAAGAATTTAACATGAAAAAGGGAAAGGTGCAACTTAAGTTATCTGCTTACCACAATAAAGATTTTTGAAGTTCTTTCCGAACATTATGAGAATCAGATGGATCATGTGCAAGTATTTCGGATTTGAGATCATTTAGCACACTTGCTTCCAAATGAGGAGCCATACACTGAAGAAGTTCCTCTACAAGCGAGCCCTCTCCTTTCCATACAAAGGAAATAGTTTCTTCGGTCGAGAGCTTCTCAAGTGGTGGCGGAGCTTTCTTTGGGTCACCAAATATACATCTCATGACATACCTCACCTATACACAGCATTCAAGAAGCTTTAAAGATCAAAAATCCTGTATGTAGTAATCCCGAATAATGATCCACCATCAGGCAATTATGTATAACAAGAAAGAAAATAAACAATCAAAACATTTAGTAACTAATCTGAAAAATTTCCCCAACTAAAGACCCAATTCATCAGCCATGAAATTTTCTTTACTACATTTTGCATTGATAAGTAGTATTGCAAGGCCATAAAAAAATATAAATCCCTACCTTGTCTAGTGTCAAAGCCAAATTTTGGAGCCTCTGATTGTGGACACCCTCGGCCTGCCTCATAACAAAGATAAGAATGAGTATCTAAGCAAGTCCTGTCATTAAATTTTAAAAAAGTAATAAAAAATAGACAAAAGTTTACCTCAATCTCAGCAACCTGCCTCTCCGTCTCTAAGTTAGCCTCCAGAAAGTATTTCCTCTTTTCTTCTATATTGTGCCTTAGAATTTCCTCAGGAAGCTTTGCTCTTTCTAGATTTATGAACCTCACCTTCATATGAAAGGTCAAATATGTAAATTGGAAGAAGCAAAAAAACTGAAGAACTCAGTAAATGGTCAGACGAAAAAAAAAAACCCTCTTATCAGGTAAACAAAAAAAAACATACCAAACGAGCGGAATATGCAACCACCCAATCTGGTAGCCCACCAAGCAAACAACTTCCTAAGCCAGCTCTTCCCAAATCAAGATAATCCTCTTCGGACACGTAATTCAAATCACAAGCTTCTAACATCAAAGAACATCGATCCAGCATTCCATGCCATTCCTTCATAATCTAGGGAACAACATATCTCAATTAAAACAGAAGATAAAACCTGAAAATTGCGATCACTGCAACAGAAGGGGAAATAACATCATCAAAACAGAAGAAATTGCAATACCTTTTGGAAAGCTCCTTCACCTGTCAAATTTAAGTAGCTGCCACGACAAACTTGGCTACCACATAAACAGACAGATGCCTCATACTCTTCCTTACTCTGCAAAAGTCAATGATCATCGGTATGAAATCATGAGATGTAAAAGTATTACTGCTTCGGAAAAAGAAAAAAAAAAAGCTAAAAGAAAATGCATACCTCTGTTACCGAATTATAGTCAAATGTGACCTCCTCACCATATTGTATTTCGCGCACTGCATAAATTCCAATCTGATACTGACCATCCACAGCAGTAACTCTGCATTCAAGAAAAGCCATTCATATTAAACATAGGAATTAGTGAACAAAATTCGCAGTATAAGACAATCATGAAGAAGTTACCTGAATACGAAACATCATTCAACAAATTATTACGTCAACTTTAAGAAATATTAACTTACAAATGCAGAACTATAAACTATATTCCCTCCATTTCATTCTAATAGGCATTTTTGCCTGTACGCAAAAATTCAGTACTAACTTAACGGCGTTAATTTTGTTTTAACTTTATAGCTTTATCTAAATATACCCTAAAGACTTGCAACGTTAACAGCAAAAAGATTGCAAAATAAAATGTGAGAAAGATTAAAGTTTACTGAAAATTGATAAAATAAAAAACTTATAAAATGAAAACAATGTGTGTGCCAAAAGTATAAGGTGAGCAAATTAATCTAGATCTTGCAGAATGAAGTATTTTGATGCCAGGGAAATTTTACAAATAATTAAAACAGAATATTTTTCATGCACATCTATGTCAACAACGTAACATTTATGAAAGGAACTAATTCTAATGAGGGCTTCACAGCTGTATCATTCAGAACCTACAATAACTACATAATATCGAAAATTTTCCAGATATTATACTGTCAGCAACATATAATATATCATAATCCCATATTACCAAATTACAAATAATCCACGTTTAACATCTTAACAATAATAACCTAAACCTCTTATATTGTAAACTTACTTTGCTTCACAGTTGGGTTTGCACGAATGACAGATTCGACTTGCATAGTTTGCTTTATGCATTGCATCAACAACAACTAAATCATAACCATCAGCATCTCCCTACCAAAAAAACACAAGAAAGATCACTTAAAATACTGAATTCCCAAATTAAACTTCGTCCTTTACCAAACAGAATGAAAGAAATTCATTTTTAGGAAAAATAAAGGAAAAAAGTTTTAGTAAACGGTACCTTTGGCCTCTCAAGGTAGATGTTGTAAAATTCAGGAGCTGGCTCTTTGCTGCCTTTTTGCAAAGATCGAATGCCGTCTTGCTTCTCAAACCATTTCCAAACAGGATAAACCTGCAAAAATATTCAAATGTTGGTAAAAATGTCTGTAAAATCTTTATCGCTATATATGATATACCAAAGAAAAGAATGATGCAATCACCACTGTTACATATGCATGTTTTTACATCCATCAATAAAACATCAATAACAACTGAGAATCGATACCTAACCCAATGTTCTAGCACACATCACCATGATTTTCTCTTCATGAAATTACAGTGTCAACTATTACCAAGTTCACCATTCAAACCAGGTTTGTAAGGATAAAATTAAGCGCACAGGAAGGTAACCATAGAGGTGTATATAGATTTCACATAATGATAAATCTAAACTTCAATGAGAAGATTATGAACCAATTAAGTGATACCAGCTGCAGCTAAATGTAGAACATCACCAGCAAGTATCTGTTTACCCTTTCGTGATCTTAAAATAAGGATAAATTGCATCCATACCTCGCCCAGAAATTCCACAACAAAATCTTCTTCTCCAAAACCACTTTCTTTGTTGCAAACAACACCGAGCCCCTAACAGCATAGGAGAAAAGAAAGAATCAGTAGATGGAAACAATACAGCAAAGGTAAGCAATACAGATCAACGCAAAGTAAAAATGAGAGAGGATGAGAATTTCAATATCTTGCAGAAAACAGACCTTCCTGTAAGCAACATAATTGTCATCAGGGCGACTATCTATGGCCTTGAGGATTCCCCGACATAGTTTTATTATCCGAACATCACCATCTTCATCAGCATCTTGTTCAATTTGTTCAATAACAGGTAGCAAAGGATATGTCATTGGGGTATTCCCAGTACCAGTAAAGTCTCTCACTCGCTTATTCAGAGTACGGAGGATGACATCTTCAATAAACAAGTGTTTTTCTTCGGCAGACATATCGACTTCATCAGGCATGGAATCAAGTAATAGATTGTGAGTATAGGGATCAATTCCATATACTTCTTGTTCGATAACTTCATCTCCAAGTTGTTTCCTAGGTTTGAAGTCCTTTACTTCAGGAAGTTCCAATTCTTCAGTCCCATTTTTCTGTGTTTCAAGTTTCTCTGCATAATTATCTGGCAAAGAAACAGACATTTTCCGTTTCACATCATCCTCATCAGCTACAATAACATAGTGATCTATGACCTCATACTTTCTGGTAACAGGAGGAACCAGACTGGCTTTTGTCATGCGAGCTCCCCATTCACGCTCATCTCCTATGCCATCATAGCTCTCATCTGCTGTGAAATATCCATCTTTGGATTCTTCAATTCGGCTTTCTGATTGGAAATCCAAGTCACTTTCTGTATCTGAGGCAGTGCTCTCACCATTGCTTTTGCCATACTCAGAAGACTTGTCAAATTCATCCGAAGTTTCACTTCCTGAGTCCATTGATTTTCTGTTCAATTTGGATAAGCGTTTTCTGATTTCTCTATCCGATGAATATTCGCCATAGTCAAAACCACCATTTGAATAGGTAACCCCATTACTCCTACTCATGAACTTTCTCTCACTCGCCAGTTTCTTCTTATACTTCATAGACGTAGAGCCCAACTCTGCAGATAAGTCGTCTTTCCATGACTTCATGAGCTCATCTCTTTCATAAGAAAATTTAGAACTCTCCTCTAAACGTGAGGCAAGTTTAAGAAATAGAGTTGTAATGTGATTCATGTCTCCACCACCTCGATTCTTGGATCTGTGTTCAGATATTGCAAGAGAAATAGTATTTTCAAGCCATGTTATCGTAAATAGAAGATCGAAATACATCTGAGAACAACAGAAAAAAAGTATACATCTAGTGTTCCACAGTTAGGTTCCTCAAGCAGTGGAAAGAAATTATTCAAGCAGGAAATGCTTTATTCAAAAAAATTAATAACTAATATCCAGGACACAAATTGCATAAAATATTAAGGAATTTCAAAAGCAAACTTACTTGATTGCATCCCTGCACATTCGACTGATATCTTCCTTGACAGACTTCAATCCATGCCCAAGATAATAACCATTCTTCATTCTATCTTCAATTTCTGCCACCTGATTAAAGAAGAGAAAAAAAAAAGTTAAGAATAAAAAGTTAAGGCCTGTTTGAGGGGGAAAAAAATACTTCTTTGGTTGATATTTCAGAAAAGCAGGCAAAAAACTGCAATTAGCTGCTCTTTACCACAGCAACCAAAGAATGATTTTGCCCACTATAACGTGAAAAGAATTATCAATGGATTTAACATGCAGCAAAAGCTGACTCCACAGAAAAACAGTTAATGAGTAGTACCTTGGGCACAAAAAAATCAAAGATGTTCTCCTTCATGATGTCCTTCAAACCAGAAGCAAGAAATCCCTCCATCCTCTTATAGCCATTTGCTGATTTCTTCATGGCCCACCGCTTCATACGGGCATCCCTAGATATGATGGATGATGACTTTCTAGCATCTAACAATTTTGAACGTCTATACAAACTTCCGCGGAACTGATTTGATGAGTCTCTCTTATTCACACTATCAAAATATTCTTTCAAATCAAAATCACCACCAAGAGCTGTAGGCTTATATGACAAAAGGGTCTTCTCACTAAGCTGTTTAAGAGTCCTTATTCTGGAACTTGACTCCTCTGAAGACCTCACACCAGGTAAACACTTCTTAACCCAACTTATGTTTGGAAATTGTATGGATAAATCTATTAATTGGCCGCAGCCTCTTATATCTACAGAAGATAAACATGGAAAAGAACGAAGAACCTCATCTAGCACCGCTGAAGAGATGTTTGAGCATCCAAAAAACACCATCGAAGTTACCTTTTCTTTGTTGTAACCATCCTGGAAAAAAGTGGGGGAAAGAGTTAAACATACCCAGGGCAGCAAACAAGAGCATGAAAAGGTTAATCATATCCAAAAGCTTACCATGAGATTCCAAATTATCGAGTCAGTGCACTTGGGCCCTATAGATGAAAGATCAATCTGCCTTGATATAGACTTGTAAAAACTGACAGCAGCTCTCCAGTGTTTACAAGTCAAAGATGCTAAAGCCAGTGATTTAATATCTGATCTGAGAAAATGGAAAACCCGTGCAAGCATATGACCATCCAATAAACCCCAGTTTCCAACCGCACTCTCTGAACTTGAACCCTGTACTTCAGAGAAATTAGTATCACTGCACAAGTCTTCAAAAGGAGTTTCATCCTTCTGAATGTCTTCTTCCATCTCATAGTCCTCATCACTATCATCAACCTGCATCCGGGATCTTTTGCCACCACGAGCATCAGTTTCTGCAGTTCAAACCAGCCACAGAAATGGTATTTAGACTTAATACCATTATTATTTCCATATAAATGCAATGAAACCCCAATATATGCAAGACGAATATGATCGAACTAATGAACAGAGATATCCACAACTAAATATAAAATGTAATAAATTGTATAATCTATTTTATATTCAACGTGCATATTATTTTGCAGATGCAGTTGAAAAAGAATGTAATCAAGATGACAAAGACCCTTCAGTTGGTATTCCTAGTGAATTTTGGTTTTCATTAACTGTCCAAGCAACATTTTGCCAAACCTATATTTCATTTGCAACAACCACAATAAGCATTAGAACCAAACAGCATCCAAGTTAAGCAGTTACTAATCACTCCAAAGGACACTCATAAGAAAAAAAAGAGATTCTCCAGCATCAAGGACTGCTGTAGCACTTTGGAGTTTCAGAAGCATGACATATTTCATATTTTCAAGGAATTCAAGCGTACCTGATCTTCTATATATATGCTTATCGCTTTCTTTCTTAGGCTGCTTGGCAATGATCCAAGGATCCAAAACCTCATTGATAGCAGCAGCAAACTCCCGGCTCTTAAATGATTTCATTACTAACTCATGTAGCTTCCCACGGGTATAGCCAATAAACTGAGGGTGTGAGGTGTGAAATGAGCTGGAATTTTTGCTTCTCCCGTTAATAGCTGCCCTCTGGGACTTTGAAAGAGTTAAAGAAGAATTGCCAGAAGGTACAGCACTATCCTTGTCGGTCCCAAGAGTAACTTTAGTAGCCTCCAAAATAGAGTTTATAGGAACCCAAACTCTATCGAATTTCCTATAAACACTGCTATGTTTTTGAATGATACCTTGAGCTACCAAAACTTGAAGGTCTGAAAATGATAAAGGCCCTCGTTCATGCCCAGTCCCATCAAGGTAGTACCATTCACCATATTGCAATTGCAAATCATCAACAGTGCAAAGTCTGCCTTTTGGAATGCTAACCAATGCACCAGACCTCCAAGAATCACCAGACTCTTGACCATGAAGAGCTCTGGACTGAGAATCACTCATTGTTGACCTCTTCCCCTCAACAGTAGCTGATTGGGCCCTGGCAGATCTTGAAAGACATCTGTCCTTTCCTCGGACCTTCATTCGAGGTTCTGAAACAAATGAACCATGGTCCTTAACCACACATGCATTTATCCTCACCACTGGTAACATGGTTCCCTTCACAGCCTTTGTTATAGGGGGCTTATTAACAGTTGCTCTACCAACCACACCCAATTCCTGGCGCTCATCTGAGCAAGAGAAGGCCCAAGGAGGAAGGTCAAGTCTTCGGCTTTGAGAAGGATAATAAAGGTCATCTTTTCTGTTCCACCTTGGATCCTCAGACCCTGCTTTTGGCATCTGACATAAAGGAAAACCATCATTGAGAACAAGTTTTCTTCTGGAAAATCTCTCCTGGACAATCTCATCGTTCCTTTTCCAGTCACCACCTTTGCATGACCATCGGTCAGAAAACCAGTCAGCAGTGCCAGCAAAACTGGAAAACTCATGATCACCATCGCCAAGTACTCTTATACTCCCCTCATCTTCTTTGGCTTTGATGTCAGAAGATTTTAATAACTCATCACCAATTTGGCCGTGGTCTTCATCATCTGCATTATGACAAGCAAAATCTGAACATGCATGAACAAGAGCATTTTATAAGTTAAAACAGTGAGCCTAATAAAAGCTGGAAGAGAAGAAGAAATAATGTTTTCCAGTTTCATCCCAATACATCAGATTTTATCATGGAACATTCACCAAAATTGTGTGGCCTGGAAAGAAAGATCCATATGGCCGACCATAATTAACTTGAGATTAAGGCTTCGCTTTGAGTGGTCATATGATAAATACCGTAGTACTTCCACATTTTACCATGTGGTTTGAAATAGTATGGAAAAAATGGCACAAGATTGACAAAATGCACAAGTTGCAAGGTTAAGGGCAGGCAAACATACATCGCACACTGCTACAGTTAGTTCATAATCATCACCAACTTATCTATGCAACTGTAAAAGACTTCTTAAACACACCAATAGCTGTTAACCAACCAACTTCTAGCAATATACTCTCACAGTTCTGTTGAAATCAATATTCGCCAATAATCAAAGAGATCAGCTTCTAGCACTGCTGAGAATATGTTTAAGGCTCAGAAAAACAATACACCACCAACCCAACAAAGCAAATGGGTGCAACATATAAATAAAACTACAGTATCATTCAATTACGACTTAAATGCTGATCCGACAGATAGTATAGCCAAATGAATCATTAAATATGGAATAAATAACATTAACAACATAAAAATTATCCGTACATTAAACAAATGAAAATAACTATGAAATTAGTATTAAATGTCAGAGATAGCAAGGAAAATGGCATAAAAATGTAACTAAATGAATTTTATACCTTCTGATTTCCCCCATCCGTCCAACTGGACATGCTCAAATGTTGTGTGCAAAATTTCTGCAAAGGAGAGAAAAGTTATTAGTAATTTCCTACAGATATAATCATAATAGGAGATGATAACAATCCAAGAGATGAAGAGAAAAAATATTAGAAGAAGGTTAAAAACATAAATTACCTCCAATGGTTTCCACTTCCCTACCAGGAATAACAGTAAAACCATCCAACAGAGCTCCAACCCTTTCGTCAATGTGTAGATCTTTCAAATGCTTGCTATCTAACATAGCAGGTGATTCCTCCCTGCTCGGAACAACAGATTGACCAATATCCCCAGAATCCTCCAATACATTACCAGGTGCTTCAGGAGGGGTCACCAATTGGGTTATATTTTCTGAGACAACGGTTTGGAAATTCACAGTCAGCATCGGTGAAACAGCATTCTCAGCAGTTACCCATCTATCGCTGTCCAAATGTTTCACCATGTGATCTGAGGCAAGGAATCCTTCACTCACCAGCATCTTAAGATCAGATAACTTTGAAGGCCCACGTTCCACTCCAAAATAATCAAGGTAGTACCATTTCGCTGGAACTGTATCTGCAACAACTGGAGCAGTGACATGAGGTGGCGTATTACATATATCCATATCCTCCTCCATGGATTGAAGATCTTCGACAGGAAGCTCAACGGCATGAGAAGATTCTTTAACATCCTTGCTTGGACTTTGAGACTGCCCTTCTTTATGAGTACCACTATCAGCAATTTTCACATCCAATGGAGTACCATCATCAACGACTCTCTTATCTGGAGATTCTTTAGAAAAGACCTGAGAATCTTTTTCAGCAGTTTCCTTGTGATCAAGCTTATCATCCTGTACTTTACTAACATGCTCAGAGCATTGTTTCTCATTAGTTCCAGCTTTTTGACTTCCTTCTGCATGGTTGTTGGGCCTGCCACGATCAAGTGGAGACTTTTCCGGATAGCTTGGAGTTCGATCCCTGCGGCCAAGACAACGAACTCGATCATATGGCGACCGCTCCGAATAAGTAGGGCTACTATTTCTGCGATCATAATGATGGTTTCTACCATATGGCGATCTTTCACGACCATAAGGTGATCTATCACACACATAGGGCGATTTTTCTCTACCACAAGGAGACCTTTCTCTGCCATAAGGAGATTTTTCTCTAACATAAGGAGATTTTTCTGTGCCGTATGGGGTTCTTTCTCTACCGTAAGGGGTTCTTTCTCTGCCATATGGGGATTTTTCTCTTCCATACGGGGTTCTTTCTCTCCCATACGGAGACCTTTCTCTGCCATACGGAGACCTGTCTCTGCCATATGGCGACTTTTCCCTGCTATATGGAGACCTATCTCGACGAATTGGACTTCGATCCCTATAATCGTAGAATCGTGCCCTGTCATGTGGGGATCTCTCCGAATAACCAGGACTGTGTGGATGCCTATCATAAACGATCTTGGAAGAAAAAGTGGTTTCATGGTGCCTCAAAGAATACTTCTCTAAAGACAAAACTCTAGAGGAAGAAGAGTTTCTATGGAATCTATCCACTGAATGATGAGAATAGTGTTCTGGGTTAACAGAGCGTGTAGTATCATCAGTAACTCTCCTGCTTTTCGATCCAACATAATCCCCGTAATGTTTCCTCTCACTACCATCAGAATCAGCACCATGTCGTTTTAATCTGTTCCCAGAAGACATATACTCTCTTCCATAGCTCTTACCATTGTCGTATTCACCCTTGTACACACCTTCATCAACAATCTTCGAACTTAATCTTATGTTCTTTTCTTGGGCGAATTCCCACCGCGCCAAACTTTTATTCTGCTGACTAATGCTACTTCTACTCAGCTCTTTTCGTCTGTAAATTTCATCAGCAGAATACCTACCAGGTGGCGTACGCTCTCTGAATGAGTCATATCTTCCACGAGCCTTACCATAGTTGTAGTCATCTTTGACATGCCACCTATCTGGAATAAACTCTCCTTTCTCAATTTCATCTCTAACAACTTCCCCCTTTCGCCATTTGTTACCCGCAACAAACTCTCCTTTCTCCACATCCCCTTTCCGCCATTTCTCTCCAACAACCTCTCCCTTCTCAATCTCGCTCCTCCGCGTCTTCTCCAATGGAACAAACTCCCCATTCTCAACTTCCCCTTTCGGAAGCGGCCACTTCAAAGTACCCAACTCACCTTCTTCGACTTCATCTTTGGTATTCTCGGCGTTGTTCTCCTCTTTAACTTCAACAGCCTTACTTTCCACCTTACTTTTTCGAACTATGCCAACAGAAGTAGTCCCATTTTCAACCGGTTTCTTCTCAGACTTCACTTCAGTTCTCTCCACAACCACTTTCTTCCCAGAAACTAGCTTTTTCACCTTAATAATCTTCTTCACGATCCTCTTCGGCTTCGAATTAACTCCATTACTCTTACTCTTCACATTACCACTCCCATTCCCATTATTACTACTAACACTACTGTTATTATTATTACTACTCCCATTACAGTTATTCTCATTACAAGTTGCGTTATTAGAGGTGGAATTAGCTACAGAAACTGAGGTAGGGGCGGTAGAGGGGGCAGAATTGGCGTTAGAAGTTGTTAAGGTTGCCGAATTGGGCGTGGGAAAACGGTCCATGATATTACTATGCTGCAAATGCATACAAGCAACACCTCCATCGCCCATGGAAATCCCTTCGAAACGAAACCCTATCTCTCCCCTCTCCCAGGGCTATCGATGCTCATTCTGCGACCTCCCAGTTTTCTCTTCTTTCTCTTGAACTCCAACCCTAATACACAAAACCAAAATCATAATTAATCCCAATGTAGGGTTTCGGTAAATCGTACCAAATTCAGTAAAATTAAATTTAGAGTGGAAACCCTAAAATAAAGAGAAAGAGAGAAAGAGAAAGAGAGAAAGAGAAAGAGAAATTACCGAGAAATTGAAGATTCGAACGACGAGGGAAGGAGACGGAATTGAGAAGCAATAGATTGATGTGTATAGGGACAAATCTATGTTTGTAGATGATTTTCGGGTGTCGTCGTGGGGGTTCTCTGTGTTGTTGGTCTGAGAGACGAAACCTTTTGTTACATATTTTAATTCTTCTCTTCATTTTTGTTGGGAGTTAATAGGAGGGTTGAAGTTACTTTATTGCCCTTAGAGGACCATTTGTGAGGACGGTCTATCTATGGTTGATGTCGTAAATGGGAAGTCCGAGGTCTCATTGACCCAAGGCTTCATATCATATGGTTTTGGATTAATTATACTCTGCATCACTTTGTCTTTTTATTTTATAAAAAAAATTAATATTTTAAAGTTTTTATTTTTTTATTATATTTTATACGAATTTTTTTTTCTTTATATTTTATATGGAGCTATTTTTTTTTTGTTTGTTTAACTGTATTATAAATTTTATATAAATTTACGTAAACTTTGTATATGTATAAACAATTTTACACACAAATTTATATTTATTTTTTAAGTATTTAAACTTAATATAAACATCTAATTTAATATATAATGAATTTTTATTTTATTTATTGATTTGTAAAATTTAATTTTTTTATCGATTTTTTATGATTTTTAATTTGAATATTAACTTTATGTAAATATTATATCAACTTTGTATATCATAACAATGAGAAATATTTGTTTCAAAGTATGAACAGCTTTATTTAACCCCCTTATAAAGCTATTTGTGGTTCAACTTATGCTTTCTCTTCACTAGTCACTAACCGATCGTAACCCAAGGTCAAAGCCCATTACACCATACTACCAATCTATGTTTGATACCAATGGTAAATCTCTTTGAATACTACACACAACAAGAATGATGGTTAATTAATGATTTAATTAACATTGCTTGACAAATGCAAAAAAAAACTAAGAGAGATCACTTAAAGAATATTAAATTGTGGTCTTCTTCTCCTACATTCAGATTCGTCAAGTGAAAAAATTTGTATCTTTGCAACTTGTACTATGCTATGATTGGATGAATGGCAAAAAGAAAACTGCATTTTCTTTTTTCTCCATACGTATTTTTGTAAGTAAGCTCAAAATTGTTTCATCTTATTAGGATTTCCTATTTTACTGTAGTTATATATGTCTAGAAATTATTTTATAAGACCTCAATTTTTGTTGGTCCTTGCTTAATAAACACATTATCATTTTAGCCTCGGGTCACCTATTTAGTCACGTGTGGATCCTTAAACACCAATAACGTATAAATGCTGAAATAGAATAATTATCTCCAGCAAAAATTTATCTTAGATGACCTATAAATAAAAAGGATCATTAAGATTCAAAGATGATCGCTCACACTCACAACAAACACCTCCAATCAACAACTTTCTCTTAAACCAAATTTACTGCATATTAGCTTTAGTTTTAGTCATATGCTCAAACTATCTCTTCGTTTTGTTAAATTGTTTCCTTTATTTTTGTTGCATTATTAGCCATTCGCATTGTAACATCCCAGAAAAATTTTCATATTAAAATAAATGTGAAAATATCAGTATATAAATATATATGAAAGGTTGATGTAAAGTTGACATAAAATAAATAAAGAAAAATAAGAAAAAATTCTGAAAATAAAAGAACGCGCGGTGGACACAAGAACGCGGTGTTGGCACGACCACGCGTAGTCAAAGCCGAGCACGCGTACTTGGTACAAATAAACGCGTTGTGGGAGCGACCACGCGTACTTAATGGACGACCACGCGTACTCTACGACCACGCGTACTTTTCTGTCAGTTTGAAAAAAAATATATATGTTTTGATCAATTACGGGAAGGTTCATTTCATAACCTTCAAACCAAATTTTCTTCAGAGAAACTGTAACGCCCCGAAAATACCAAGTTAAAATTATGTAAATTCGTCGAAAATTGCCCGAAAACTGGCTGGAAACGGCCAAGGAACGGCCTGCATGGCCGTTTCCCCCTAAAACCAAATCTCCAGAGTGGAAACGGGCGGAGGGAACGACCATGAGGCCGTTTGC
>CANYCX014702790.1:0-16335 GCA_948193385.1 Breynia disticha f. nivosa | reverse complement strand
CCAAACCGAACCCAAGAATTTAACCGAACTAAAGTGAATTTGATTTTTTCGGTTCAGTTTGTTCGGTTTATTTGGTTTATTTAGTTTATTCGGTTCGGTTTCGATTTTAATTTTTGAAAACCGAATAAACCGAATTTTTTTAAAAAAAAATAGAAAATATATATTTTAAATATGTTAATTTTTTTTATTTGAATTATTAATTGAGATTTTTATTTAAATTTTAGTCTAATATTAATCTATACTTAAAATAGAATGAGTAAGTTGTAGTTAAATAAAAAAGACAACTAAATGCTTTGAAATAAATAAAAGAAAATAAATAAATAAAAAAAAAATATTTCAGATAAACCAAACAAATCGAAGAAATTTACCACTTTAGTTCGGTTAAAACCAAACTAAATTTTGATTCGGTTTATTCAATTTACCCAAAAATTTCGATTTATTCGATATTTCAATTCGGTTTGAACCAAAACGACCGAACGTTTAATATACAAGTTTTCATCTCCACTTTAGATGTTACGGAGCATAGAGATCAGCTATAAAAATAGGGATCCAGTTGAAAAATTTATCAGACATAAAGGATGGAAGGGAGATCTCTTAGAAATTAGAATGAAATCTGAGGGACTCTAGTAATGTTTTGAAGAGGAATTATTCCTTCTCATTTGTTGAGGGGGAGAGAGAGAGAGAGAGAGAGAGAAAGAGAGAGAGTTGGAAATGGAGAGCAGTGAAGAAGAAGATGATTTCCCATCATTTGAAAATGTTACTCCTCAATCCAAGATTGATTCAGTTTATCAATCTCATACCGAAAAGGTGTGTATTATATCACAAAGTTCAATCTTATACTCTTTTTGAGTGAATTGTCAATCTTTAAGTTGAATTTGTGCTATTCGAACTGTTTTTGCTACCAGGGTTCTCTCCATTCTACTTTGATCCACTTTAGGAAGCTTCATTCTTTGTGTTTCATGATCTTTCTGTTGTTGGGTTAATCATTCATTAAGCTATCAGTGTGAAGTCTCAATATCTTCTCTTCATAATTTTGTGCTTTGGGTGAAGTTTTAAGTATTTTATTTTGTATATGAGTTGAAAAGAACGTTTTTTTTTTCTTCAGGGGATAAGGAAACTTTGTTGTGAGCTATTGGATTTGAAGGATGCAGTAGAAAATCTTTGTGGGAATACTAACACTAAGTACTTGGCTTTCTTGAGGTATTAAATGTCAGCTTCTGTGGTAGCATTAGCATATTCAATTTTATGAGGTTCAATTTGTAGTTTTGGCTACCCACTTCGACAATTTTGACATTGAATGATTAGTTGTATTCATCTACAGCATTTTTAACCAGCATTTTACTAGTCTATGTTGTTGATTCTTTATAGTTTCTTTGTTAATTTTTCATTTTTTAAATCATGATACCAATTATGGAAATTGCATCCGTAGAATGTCAGAAGAAGCTGTGGAAATAA
Organism: Breynia disticha f. nivosa; assembly: GCA_948193385.1. Classification (NCBI taxonomy): domain Eukaryota; kingdom Viridiplantae; phylum Streptophyta; class Magnoliopsida; order Malpighiales; family Phyllanthaceae; genus Breynia; species Breynia disticha. Next base: position 14,880 of record CANYCX014702790.1, on the reverse strand, counting down.
AGCATGAGCTGGTAGAATTGCATAAGCACATCTGTGCGCAAGGGATTACCGTTCAGGATTTGATGACCGGGGTTTGCCGTGAATTGGAAGATTGGAACTGTGCTAATGGTGACATTGCTGATTCCCAACAAGATTCTCAAATAGATGAGATTGAATGTACTCTTTCAAGTAATGGGGATGACACCAAAGAAATATTCTTGGAGAAAATTGATGTTCTATTAGCTGAGCATAAAATAGATGAGGCACTTGAGGCTTTAGATTCTGAAGAGAAGAACTGTCCAGACCTGAAGGCTTCAGGGGAAACTTTATCGGCAGAAGTTTCCTTGTATAAGGCAGATTTATCAGCGAGAAAGGCAATGCTTGAAGGTCAGCTAGTTGAAATTTTGGAACAGCCAGCAATTAGCATTATGGAAGCAAAAAAAGCCTTATCTGGTTTAATTAAGCTTGGGAAAGGTCCTTTGGCACATCCACTACTGCTGAAATTGCATGGTCACCGCCTCCAAAAGAGTATAGATGCCTTTTCAACTTCTTGCTCCATGTATCCCAAGACATTTCCAGCCACACTATCTAGGATCGTGTTCTCAACAATATCACTGGCAACAAAAGAATCTGGTGCAATATTTGGTGATGATCCTTTGTACACAAATAGGATTGTTCAATGGGCCGAGTGGGAAATAGAATATTTTGTACGGTTGGTAAAGGAAAATGCACCCTCATCAGAGACAATTTCTGCTTTAGGTGCTGCTAGCAGTTGCATTCAAGCTAGTCTTATTTACTGTTCAAAGTTGGAGTCTCAAGGTCTCAAACTATCAAAGTTGCTTTTGGTATTACTGCGGCCTTATATTGAAGAGGTGCTAGAGTTGAACTTTAGAAGGGCCAGAAGAGATGTTCTTGACATGACAGATATTGACGAGAGTGTGCTATTGTCACCTCATGCGGACTCTCCACTAGCTGTTTTTGCAACGCCATCAAATGGCTTGCTTGTCAACAGTGGAATGAGATTTATGGAAATTACTGAAGTGAGTTATTTATTCATAACATTACTCTGGAACTTGTGTCTCATATTATCATAAGCTTCTTATCTAATTGTTTATATAATTCTTACAAGAAATAATCTTTTCTGATACTGTACGTAGAATTAGTTTAGTGATTGTTTTGGACATCTGAATTACAAGAAATAATCTTTTCTAATGTGGAAATATTTTGCGGTTTACTTGTTTTATCGTCATATTTGAATATGCACTGATCTTCAGGGATAATGTATTATGCATGTGTATTTAGGTTAAGTTACCGTTTGCTGTCACTATTATTTACTGGTGGCAAGTGATGTTTCATGATATAATTGTTGGGTAATTATTTTCACAGGATATATTGACACAGCTGACCCCGCTTGCTGTTACGCATTTTGGAGGGAATGTGCTGAGTAGAATTACACAATTGTTTGATAAATACATGGATATGCTTATTAGATCATTACCAGGGCCCTCTGATGATGACAATCTTACAGAGCTGAAGGAGGTGATGCACTTCAGAGCGGAAACAGATGCTGAACAACTTGCCCTCTTGGGCACTGCATTTACTATTTTGGATGAACTATTGCCTCACGCTGTAACAAGAGTCTGGATTCCAAAGGATGAGAACAAGGAAGCAAAAGATGAAAATAATGTCCCTAGCACAAACATCACAGCTGAATTAAAAGATTGGAGGCGCCAACTTCAGCATTCTTTTGATAAGCTTAAAGATCACTTCTGCCGACAATATGTTTTAAGTTTCATCTATTCAAGAGAAGGAAAAACACGATTAAATGCACAAATTTACTTAGATGCTGATGGAGAAGATTTACACTGGGATTCTGATCCCCTACCTTCTTTGCCATTTCAGGTTATTCTTCTTTCCGTGGTCCTTTTGTAGCTTTCATTTATCATGTTTTCATTTTTACATAAAGTATGCTGATGTATTTCTTTCAACTATCTGGTTCTTGCAATATTGTTGCTCTTGTATTTCACCTGTTTGTTGTTCTTGAGGCATGCTCTAGAAACCTGAGGCAACTGCTCTCTCATTCAATTTAAAAGGAACTAATCATAAATTGTAGCAAGGGGTGCTCTATTACTTATATTGGTGTTTTTTGGTGCTTGCATGCAGGCATTATTTGCGAAGTTGCAGCAATTAGCAACTGTGGCTGGAGATGTGTTACTTGGGAAAGAGAAAATACAGAAGATTTTGCTTGCTAGGCTGACAGAGACTGTTGTTATGTGGCTATCTGATGAGCAAGAATTTTGGGGTGTCTTTGAAGATAAATCTGTTCCACTGAAGCCAATTGGGTTACAACAGGTGCTTTTTCCTCCTCTACGAATCTAAAATTTTCTATTGTTTATTCTTCTTTAGGGAAAGTCTGTTGTCAATCATGATTAAAGTTATTTTCAATAGTTAGAACTCAGTGGTTTCAAACATGGTTGTCAATACAATAGTTTTTTTTTTTGCAGCTAATCCTTGACATGCATTTCACTGTTGAAATTGCACGTTTTGCGGGTTACCCATCTCGGCATGTGCACCAAATTGCATCGGCCATTATTGCTCGAGCAATCAGGACCTTCTCGGCGAAAGGCATAGACCCACAAAGGTTCTTGGAATTTTCTTCTGTTTTATGTTTCCAATTCTTAGTAATGTTTTCACCTTTCAGCCACTAAATTCTGTAGTTCTTACAGTGCGCTGCCTGAAGATGAATGGTTTGTCGAAACTGCCAAGTCCGCAATCAACAAGCTTCTACTTGGAACATCTGGTTCGGAGGGATCTGAAATTGATGATGATCATATTATTCTACATGATGATATTGCTTCTGATTGTGATGAGACTGCGTCATCCCTCTCATCAGTAGAATCTACTGAATCATTCGCCTCAGCCAGTATGGGTGAACTTGACAGCCCTGTGTACTTTACTGATCCAGAGAGTTGAAATTTGAGCTTCACAGTTAGATATTCTGATGAAGGTGACATGTGGGGCAAGACGGCTTGCAAGTTTTAAGGCCAAAGTTTTGTTCGTGCAGATTCAGATTATGATGCTTAGGAAAGAACTGTAACTGAACGTGCACTTACAGTACAAGTGTAGTTGTAGATCTGTTGTTGTTATCAGAAAGGCAGCTCACCATTGCTGTAAACTTGTAATAGTTAGCTCCAATTTATTTCAATGATTTTGGTGTATGAATTTATTATTAGATGCATTTGAACTATGAAGAATTGTTCAATGAAGTTCAATTTAGATCTTAATCTTGAATATTAGAGTTCCCTAAACCATAATTTGTCATTCTAAACACTTGACAATATTAAGCTACTAGATTTTTTACTTCACATTTTGTTATCTCAAAATGTTTCATTTCCTTTGCGACTTAATGGAAGATTTCAACATTAATGAAGGTTTGTATACTTGCAAAACAAAATGTTGGATTTTTCTTATATTTTATAGGCTACTTTCAAAAGCGCGGGAAGGGCCCAAAAGGAAGAAGCTTTTCACTCCGACTCGAGTCCTAAACAACAGTTGTTCAAAAATCAAACAGCGCTGAACTCCAACCAAAGTGAAGAATTAGATGCAAGAAGAAATGGATGGAGATGCAAATTCAATGAATGGAACGATAGGGTCAATTAATTTACGCAAAGACCAACCTGACCTTACTGGTCATGTCCATCAATTACCATGCTGCATCAAATACGACGGCCATTGTGCCGTTTCACACTACTTCAAGCCCAAACCCACTGGTATTTCACTTACCTACTTACTGTTTTCCGTTAATTTTTCATTGTTGTGAGTAAAGTTTGGATCTTTAACTTACCCAGTTGCTCATTTTCATTAATTTATCCTGTTGGGTTGTATTTGTTTGCTGCTGTGGTGATAGGGTTAGAGGTGGATGGGTTAAGTGTTGAGGAAGCCTATTTTAGAGGCAGAAAGCTTCACGGTGCTAAAGTTGCCCTTCCAAGTGGCTATTCTGGTGTGTACGTTAATTTTATTTTATTTTATTTTTTGATTTGTGGGTATTGAGTCTAAATTGAATTGAATGTTTTGATGCTGGGTTGGGATTTAGCTTATGGATATGATTTCTTGTGGTGTTTTAATTTGGAAGTACAGTTTTTACTTTTAGGAGGGTGAGAAAAAATCTTGTGGTGTGTTTTTAAGCATGAAGGCTACCTGTTTGTAAATTGTAATTAGTAAATGGGAACATGGCCGTGTGTTCAACTGTTATGAATACTTTAAGATGTGGATTGCTTATGCAGCAATTTTTGCGGTATGATGAATGTTTTCGGAGAGATTTCCGATCAGTTTCTATGCCATGCATTGCATTTTTATTGTTAGTCAAAAAGGATGTTACTTCAAAGAACCACTGCAGATTTGACCTAACATTGTCAAATTCAGTGATACAAATAAAACAGTTGTAGTATGATACTGTAAGCAATCATGTTCCTACTATGCATGTTCTTGAAAAGATAAAAATTACGCAATTTAAGATGTGAATTATTTTCATAAATTGCAATCTATTTGTGCTGCATCTGCCGAAGAAGTTGATGAAAATTTTGTAGATTTGAAGATTCGAAGTTAGAAAATTGTTTTGCAAGGCAGATTAAATTGGAGCATAGACATTGATCATGGTGTATCCTAAACGCTTCTTTTCTAATGATTGTTCTGCAGGCTTTGTTCTGCGAAAAAAGACCGGTGGAAAGCAAAAGGCTTCGGACAAGTCTGAACCAAACTCGAAATACTGGGAAACAAATGCCAAATTTTCCAATATAACATATTGGAATCATGAAAGCGTTCCTTCAGGAGATGATGCTTTTTTGCGTTCCTTTCATTGGTTATCTGTTGCAACTGCAGTAAGTTTCCTTTATGTAGTTTCTGTTTGTAGTGATGGGAAGATGACTAGGTGCCCCATTTTTATATCCCAATTTCCACCCTTTCAATCTGATTTTCATGCGGGCAAATGATGAAATCATTAACCAATATACGAATATGTTATCGAGACTTTCTTAACATGTATCATGACCTGTCTGACTTGGAAAATTGAGTTATGGAACTCAAATCTAATTCAGCATGGAGTATGCCTAGCTCTCTGCTATAAATAACTCATAAAGTTTGTTTCTCATGCAGCTACACAAGCCAGTCACTTCTGAAGATATGTCTTCCGCAATTATTGCTCCTAAGAAGACCGGATAAAGTGACTGTGAAAGGTCCGCAGAGCAATTTTTGCTGCTAGGTTACTGTACCTTCAATGGCGTATAGTTGGTTAGCTGGCATGGAAAATATTTAGGAAGCATGTCAACACATTCATGTTTGTGAATCATGGAACTAATCTATTAACTCAAGTTCGGCTCAGCCACCTTGTTTTTCTCCAGAAAATATTTAGGCTCGATCCAACACCTTCAAAAAATTTGGTTCAGTTTGTGTAGGTTATATACTATGTATCAAATCGGATTGATTTTTTTTTTCAGGAGGTTCAATTTTTGTTCTTTCGATTTGGTGACCGAAACCGACCAATTCAACAGTTAGAAGAGGTGGTTAAAAGGAGAAAACATGTTTCACAAGTTGCTTTAAGAGACGTGTTGATAAGCTGCATGCATCTGCTTTAGTTTTTTTTTTCTGATTCTGCACTTACCTTTAAAATATGCACTTGTCCCCTTCTCCATATTTTGCGTTATTCACTAATCAATTATATTCACTACCACTAATTAATTTTAGATTTCTTAACATGATTTCAATATTGCATGCTCATCTACACCACTCTCTTTGCACAAAATTATTCCTGCCTGCTACCTCATGATAAAAACAGAATCTTCCACAAGTATATATTCCAGCTTATTTTTACCATTCAGTCAACTCAATACTACGAAACTTGGATTTGCTTAAGTGGGTAACTAAGGAATAAAGAATGAAAATTGATTTGTAAGTTGTTTTAGATAAAGAAGAGAATGCAAAAGACAAATTGAAGATCATCTTTATAAATCATGCATGTTATCATCATTATTAGGTGCAAGTAAATTTGTTGTACAGTCTTACTATCCCTTTACGCAAACCAACAGCCTCGTATATATTAAGTGATTCGATCTAACTTGAAGGGAACTCACTGCTAAACATGGATCGTCAGCACAACTCCAACCCTCATTGGAAGGGCGTAAGTGTGTTTTTTTTGTTAGTTTGTTTTAGTTAAATGAGTTTCAATGAAGTTCCAAAATTACTTAGTTTCTCGAAATCAATTTCTTTTATAGGATGCTTCAGCAATGTCGGACCAATGTTGCTTTGGTGATCATGGAGTTGGTGAGTTCATAATTCCTGCAAAAGCTCTGAATATCATATGGGGAAACGATCCCCGTTTCTGGCAGTGGATCAAACTCTCTGAAAATGAAACAAGGTAAATTTCATTAATATTATTTTCTCTGTTTGTCATTCAACTTACTTCTCACCGTGTAATGATACTGTGGTATGAGATATTGTGTTTATATTTTCAGGATGTTATCTGGGTTCCAAGAAGCAGCACTGCTAGTGCAGGTGAACTGGATAGAGGTGACAGGAAAATTGTCTGTAAACAACATGCTCAAGAACAAGAACATTGGTAGAGCGAAATACGAAATCTACTACGTTATTAAATTTCGGATGGATGCATTTGGGTGGCATTCCGTACCAGTGAAGCTGAAGGCAAGAGGAATAAATGGAGAAGAAATGGTGAGGAAAGTAGCGCTGGAACCATACAGAGAGAAGCCTAATCAATGGCATGAAATATTTGGAGGAGAATTTGAGGTCACTGCTAAGACTGGATTTGTTGAGTTTGGAATGTTTGAAGTTGAGAGTGATTGGTGGAAAGGAAGCATGATACTTGCAGGAGTCAAAATCAAGCCAAAGACTGGTTATTATTAATCAGATCGATTCTTTTCCTTACTTAACAGAGACTGATTAGAGATGAAAGCCATGTGAGAGACTGGATTGATTTTAAATTGTTTGAAGCATAGTTTTATGGAGATTAGCCTCTGATTAGTGAAAATAAACAACAGATTTTATTATATGTATTTGCAGAATTCTGCGCCATAGTTTCATCGCAGAAAAGAAGAGAGTTCTTCCTCCTGTACTGTTAAATTGTAATAAATTTTGAATACGAAATCCAAGTGCTCTTCAATATTCTCTTAAAACTGTTGTTATCAGCCCGTCAACTTTAGAGATAAACTCTTAGTTGAACCCGCGCAATATAGCACAATGACATATTATTAATTCTATTAATATAAATTATAATCGAAAACATAACACAATTGAGTTTAATACGGGTAGGCCTTGTTGGATCGATTGAATTTGATAGGAAAAAAAGAAAAAAGAGACTTGCAGATGTCCAAGCAAAATTGAAAGGCATGATATTCCTCAACCTCATGGAGAGGCAAGAGCTTTTTAAATATTCTCTCTGAAGGCAATGTTCTAGTTCAAAGAATGATAAAACTTTCGGTGCTTTAATAAAATATGAACTATTTCTTATCATGGATGACTCATCGTCCCCAATCCACAGCATTGATTCTTTACGAATTTTTTAACTAGCTATGCATGGCCATCTAGTTTGTTTATTTTCTTGGATTAGAATGGCTTCTAGTACAAAAAAAAAAAAGTTCCTGAAAAGAAGAATATCAAGTTGACGGATGATATTGACAGCCACGTCTAAGATTTACATAATGTGGTGACAAGGTGGGAATCTCTGTTTTCCCTGATGTCCTCCTTTGAAATAAGTCTTCCCTGTAGTCTATATAAAGCATCACTCGCAAAAAGAATTGATGCTTGAAAAGAGATGGGGACTGGCTGGTCACAAGATGAGGGCTCACAGTCGCAGCCTAGTGAAACAGCTAAACACATTGAACGACAGAACAGTTCGAACAAACCAACCGAAACACTGTTGAGTGAAGCCAAACCAAAGACGGTTGTCTTCGAGAAAGCAGCAGTTGCTAAAGGTTCTGATGTTAAAGGCAATGGATCGGCGGCACAAGCCGTGAAGCTCCCACATAACTTTGAAGCCATAATCAGAGATGCAGACTCATCTCTGACTGATGGGGTTCCGGCGGATCGGCCGCAGGATCTTATATGCAGCACTGGAGTTTTCTTGAACAACAAAAGAAAGGTCTGTTGCATTTCCTACTCCTTCTACTTCATCAGCAAATAAAACTATCTTAACTCTGCTTACTGTGACAGAAATACTGGGTTGACAAGGCGTCAAATAGCAACTGTTTCATGTTGTATGCTAGGGATCTTACAATCACCTGGGGAGATGACAATCGCTACTGGAACTGGCAACACCGTAACGAGACCAGGTATGATGGTTCTTGTTTGGCTTCAATCTATACAGATTGTTACTCTGCAGGAAGCCTACAAGTTCCCTAAGTTTTGAAAGATTGACGTCTAAATATAATTCTTGTGACTTGTGAATTCATGGTTCTGACTCTACCTGTTTACTTAGTGATGTGTACATTGATGTGGCTGAGCTATTACACGTTTGTTGGCTAGAAGTTTATGGGAAATTCGACACCAGAGTCCTCTCCCCAGGTATTCTCTACGAGGTTGTATTTGTGATGATGTTGAATGTCGATGCTTGTGGATGGGAAGTTCCAGTAAACATACGACTGACACTCCCAACTGGAGATAAGCAAGAACACAAAGAAAATCTCATGACAAAACCAAGGGGAAGATGGATAGAAGTTCCAGTTGGCGAATTTAAAGCCTCACCAGAAAATGCTGGGATGTTAGAGTTTGAACTCTACGAGTATAATGGAGGGCTGTGGAAGCGAGGACTTGTCATCAAAGGAGTTGTGATTCGACCGAAGAAGTAGACCTGCAAAAGTAATCCTACATTTGCTGTTAACTACCTAGATATCTTCGCCACAACTGCCCAGTTACTAGAAACATGTTTGACATCAGTAAGCAATTTCCCAACTGAGCTTTCAGTGTTAATAAAGTGCACCCTGTTTATGTGGACGAGGGGTGCCAACTCGAGTCCAGAATTACAAGATACAATAATACCATTAAGAAAGGAATTCAGAATTATATTCTCTATAGTATGATTCCTGAATTAAAGCTTGCAGACAGCAATTATCATGCTAACCATGCACGTATGTGCAAGGGCGTGTGTGCGTGCATGTGCATGCTCGCACGTTTGTTTGGAAGAGATAGAGATTTAAAAATGCAATTACACCCATTTTTGTAACAACACTTCCATAATTACAATTATTTATCCTTTTATATAGTTCATTTCACCAAAATCATGGCTCTAGTATTTCCATTCCTCTTTGCATGGAATGAATAATGTAGTGAAGCGTTCACAATATGAAAGAAGACAACGAGCTGGAAAGTTGCATAAAAGAATGTATATTGCACGGTTGATAAAACAACAGACAAGAAATTAGACTACGTGATGCAAACCTTATTGCGGCTGGAAAGCGAAAATTACAGGCCTTCAAAATTGTGTGGTGTAATTGTCTGGCTTAAACCACAGCGAGAAATCAATTCCTTTGCCTTTCAAATTCTCAGTTGCTGGACCAATCTTCTCCAGTAGCTATATTTTGAAAGATTAATGAGTGTGGACTAACTGAAATAATTAACTCTGTTGAATGAAGTACAGTATCATGGATAGTTGCCTTTAAAAATAATAAGAACTAACCTTGGCATGCAGTACTCCATTGGATACCAGACAGGATCTATCGAAAACACAAAACTTTTCACCGTCCATGCATGTTACAGCCCCACCAGCCTCTTCAACCATCTGCTCGAAAAGAACAAAATTAACAAAAAATGTATCGACTGTAAGTCTGTAACAAGCAGCAACAATCTGAAAGGTCAAGTCTGTGCCCACACACATCTAGCCCTAGACAGATTAGCTATATGCAATTTGGAAAAGTTTAAGGCATGCTGGTAAAAGATAGCACAGTTGGCTTCAAGACCCTCCAGAAAAATGCTATAATAAAATTAGATTTATGAACGAGATTACAGCAAAAATTTCTATGATTCAAATAAAATTTCAGTATTAACGTTGACTTAGCAACATATGATTTAAATAGACAAATGGGGAATCATTCTGGAACCCAACAGCATATTCGGCAGAAGCATTCATGAGGACAGAAATTACCAAAACACCAGCAGCCATGTCCCATGGCTTTAAACGATATTCCCAATATGCTTCTACTATACCTAAAGCAACATGGCACATGTCAACAGCGGCAGCACCAAGCCTTCTCACACCCTGCAGTAAGGTACACACCATGAGGCACAAGTTTCAGCGCATCGAAAAACAAATATTCAGTTGTACAAAGGGGATTAATAAAGAAGTCTGCAACAATACCCTGCTGATATCTGTAAATTCCTTGAACAACTCAATGTTGGTAGCCCATGCATCATCATGTTCATACCCAAACCCAGTGACAAGAAGAGATCGCTCCACCTAAATATGAAGAAATGGTGATGAAGATCTAAGATGAATTTATTAAAAAATAAACAAAATTTTAGAAGTATTTTTTATATATATTCCAAATTTTCATAAATGATCATCCGTTTCTAACTTTTTCTGTGAGTAACTCAAAGAAATAAATGAAAATTATAATGAGATTATTTAGAGGCATGAATTACAAATGATCATCCATCCAAGAATGAATTTTCATGAGCAAACATAATTCAAGTGCTTGTAAGGCTCCGGAATCCAAAAACATGTTAAGACTATGCACTCATTGACTCCACTAGTTACTTTTGATCCGAGATTGTTTGACCTATCTTCTATTTAGAGTTTCATAATGTAATTGACTTACCTGATCAGTCTGGCTGACATGAAGTTTTTGGCCATTGCAAAATGCTCCCCCACCTTAAAATCAGGAAGCAGTCAGCTTACACTTAGGCAAGAAAGATCACAAAGGAAATTAAATGAAAGGCAACTAGTATGTGAAGTAGAAACTTTTTACCAGAAGTTGCAGAAAACAGCCGTGTATTCCAAGCCATAGGCCCTCCAACAAACTCAACCTGAAAACAGAAGCTAAACAGTGATTTTATCTTTGCTTTCATTGATTTATTTCTTGGATACGTCTTTTCATATTTCTTCTGTTTGTAAACGAAATGAAACTACTTTATGTGAACAAAACAAGCCCGGAACGCAGTCATAATAAACTATCCTCTAACAGCATTTTGACTTGCTTTCCACAGTAATGATTACTTTTGCTGTCTAAATGTTAAACAATATGACCCTTTGATCAAATGGAACCAATATTTGGACTGCTTGGGAGTGGGCGGAGATTTATTTATTTTTACTACGGTATCTCTGCTTTCCACTAATCAAACTCCTATCCTATCTAAACAATTCTCTTTCCAAAACAAGAACAAAACATCAGGATATGCAAATCAGCTGAAATTAAAGATATTGGAAAACCATGTGAATAAGAAGTTGTGAATTGTACCACAGCAGCAGCAGCAGGTTTTCCTCGAAATAGAACTCCCACGGAAACAGCAAAGCTAGGATAACCATGTGCAAAATTGGTTGTTCCATCTGCGCAAAGCATAGAATTGGATGACCAGATTGCAGAGTTTACAAAACGCATATACCATATGAAGAATTCAACAATAAATAGCGCATTAGATTTTTCAAAATTCTCTACCGAAAGGTGTTCAGTTTAAATTCATGTGGCTTAATTATCTAGGACGAATCAGAAATATATTCGTAAACTGAATGATCTTAACAAATACCTACATACAAAAAAAATTAAAGAAATACTTGGCCGTTTTCATGCTCGACTATTGCAATGGAAATCAATGGTTCCCGCTCAATATTCACTGACTGTGCATATAATAAAATTTTTTTTGAATTAAATTTGCAGACTCAAAATGAGCAGGATAAAGTTTTCGTCTTATTCATTCTAAAGATCTTTAAACAAGGGATATGTCTGTCTTCTTCCAAGTAGACACTTGTGTCACAGATTGATCTAAATTGACCAATAAGCTATCATTAACCAAACACTAAAGTTTAGGGCCTAAAAAATCAACCTCAATTTGAAGTAGATTATGTTAGGATCTATTTTCAGAATGATTAACACAACAGATCAGAGTCCATCAAGCATAAAATCACAAGTTCCAAAGTAGTAATTATTCAAAGCAAAAATAAAATCAACAGTTGAAATAAACAGACCTAGCGGATCAATGCACCACAAATAATCAGATGGGTTATCGCCAATTATGCCTCCCTCCTCCCCAAGAATTAGATGGTCTCCAAAATTCTTTCTAACAACCTCTAATATAGCTGCCTCACTATTCTTGTCTGTGCTGAAAGTCATATATATAACAAAAATTAAGCTTGTTGTCTTAAACCAGAGCATACAGTTCAGTTTGGAAAAAAAAATCTTACATAACAAAGTACAATTGCATTTGAGGAACAAAAGTCACCATGATCATCATTTTTAGAACCTTAAATTTACAAGGATACAAAATGCTCAATTTGAAGACAACAGTTACAAAATGTTCAATTTGAAGACAACAGTTGAGTGCACAAACTCATTCAGTCTATAAAGCACTCTTATGGATAATCAAATACATATGGTAAATTTTCAATCCCCTCACTAAAACTAATCCAATAGGTAACACATGAGTACTACAAAAAACATCATCAGAAGTGCTTACTCGGTGACCAAGTCAGTTAGTCCTTTATATGTAATATTCCGGGGCTTATTCACTGCATCCATCACCACCTAAAAAACATAAATGCATTATTAAACCCAACAAGTAAACAAAAAGGCTAAAAGTTGCTACCTTTCATCATAATCAAATTCAAACATATCAACTTTAGACCATTTCAAACCTCAGCACCAGTTTTTGCAGCAGTTTCAACCACTTGAATGAGCTGACTAGCCGGTATAGATCCAGTGGATAAAGCACCCACTTTGGGGTATGAAATCTCTGATAAGATAGCCTTTGTACACAAACTTCTTCTCGATTTTGCGTCCAAAAATAAAGCCTTTTGGCACCCATGTCGAAGTTTTCCACATAAATGGTGTGGAACTAACTGGTTTGGCCTTTTTAACTGATTAAATGATGTGGGTAAGCGACAGAATTTAATGGGAATGTTTGCATAGGAAAGTAGAGATTTTCCCATTGGAATTCTGAATTGAGGATTAGTGGGATTTTGTGCGCAGCGAGGTTGTCAAGGGGAGTTTGGCGTATGTGTGTCTGGTTTGTATGTAGGAGATGAAGATGACGGAAGAGTTTTGTTTCACTGAATCTTGGCTTGTCAGTATCTGACTGCGAATATTTACGAAAACTGATTTCGAACATTTTAAACTATATAAAATAAAATACGATTATTTTATTTTATACATTTGAAGAGAAAATTCTCCCAACTTATAGATGATGTTGCCATCGTTTTCCAAAAATAGATTATTTATGGTGCTGGAATTCAACCGCAGCATTTGTAATTTAGAATTTGTTCGAGATTGTCTTTGAAAATGATTATTGCAGCAAGAAAAAAGAATGTTTTCCATATTGTTGTTGAAAAAATCAGATAATTGTTTGATGCTAACATTTTTATGGAACATTCTGTCAATGGAAGGAAAAGAATGTTGTAAAATAAATACGAGAAGGCGAAAATATTCCACCTGAGAAAAATATAATTTGAACAAATAAAGAACTAATCAATGTCAAATAATTGTGGCTTCTTCTTGTCTGTTTTGTTCATCTATCAAATTTGGAAAAGCTTCTAACTTTGTACTATGCTGGCACTGTGAAAGGGAAGAACATTTGTCTAAATCCTTTGGCCTTTATTATTGGAATGATGATAATTGATGCCACCTGAAATGAAATATATGTTCATGTCCCAAATCATTAAATCTTGATCATTGCTTATATATATTGTATAGAAGTGATTTGGAGAGTGATTACTCACTGAAATTAATCTTGCTGCAGCCCACATTCGCTTAGGGGAAGGGCATGGGAGGACTAATCGGCCAATGCCATAGCTGGCTACTGCAAAGAAATGCAGAACCAAGCTGATGGGACGAGGGTTCAGACCGAAGAGTAGTGATATGGGTCCATTTGCATGTATCCCTCCGAGCCTAAGTAATAGAAACATGCCTGACGCATTTCTGTTCTTGCAGGATCTGGTGATGAACTAAACACCCTGCACAACGCATTTGCTAATGTGTTTATGGTGGCTGCTACGGGCTGCAAATGCATCAAATATTGGTTTAGTTGGTGCTAGTTTCTGGATGTGTTGAGCAAGATGCGGATTATGAGACTCACCTTCCTCATGGTGTAGAAGGATTGGAGGTTTTTGCAGAGTAGAGATGAATTGCTCAGGTTAGGCAGCGTTCTGAGAAGGTTGCGCAGCAGAACAATGTCAGATAACGCGACAGTCATTCCACCTCCGGTTAAAGGATGCCTCATGTTGAATGCATCTCCCAGTAGGAGTGCACCTGGAGTTGAGAAAGGAGTAGCTGGCATACTTCTGTTTGTCATTGTCCTGATGCATCCTTTCTTGATTGCAGAAATGAAAGCATCTTGCAGCTCTGACGGAATCTGAGACAAAAAATTCGCCTTTGTCATCGACTTGTCTGTTTGAAAACAGATTCAATCTCCAAGAACTTTATATGACGGTAATACCTGAGGTGCCACTACGGTTTTCAAGTAGTTTGTCATTTCACCATTGGAAATGGAAGGTACTTTCTGGCCTGGCACATCAACCAGGCAACGAACCTCCGTTCTACTGATAGGGTAAAACAGGATTGGAGAAGGATCTGCTAAAACAAAATGACCATGATTTGCATATGGAAGGTTGCAATTCTCCAGCACCAAGCAAATGAAGCAGGAAGGGATATCAACCTGCGAATTAGTTCACACAGTGAATCCTTGAACTAAAGA
>CANYCX014702589.1:0-10672 GCA_948193385.1 Breynia disticha f. nivosa | reverse complement strand
TTGAAAAATATACTCACTCTTTGTGTAAATGTCTAAATGATGCGCAGGACGTGTATAGCTGCGATTGGACCATAACTACAGTGATCGTCTACAGAGCCAGCTGTTGTCAGAGGTTGACTCCATTATACTGTTTTGCGTGCTTCAAGTTTTGAGAATTTTGTGCATATTTTAAATATGTAATATTTTGAGTTTGGATTTGTTTTCACACTTGTATTTACTTCTGCTGTAAAATATTTTATGCTTTGACTGTATTGGGCCTGAGTGTGTTGTGAAACTGGATTTCGTTTTCTCTCTCCTCTGATTTTATCTCCGAATCAACTCTGATTTACGATTAATTTATAAAGATTATTAATTTAAAAGAAAAAAGGATTTAAAATTTGAGTGTCATAGATATGCCAAAATTTATTAGAATTGAGTAAAATGGCACGAAACGTGCCTCGACTAAGTGAGGTCGTGCCATGAATTGGTGGCACAATTGGAATGGCACGAATCGTGTCAATCTTGAGTGGGTCGTGCCATGGAAGAAAATAAAGTATGAGGTGTTTGAATGCATGTAACCCATGCCAAAGAGGAACTAATTGGCACAAGATGTGCCTATAATTTAATTGGACCGTGCCGAAAACATTCCAGTTAAGTATTAAATCGTGTGTGAGTTTATATCTTCATTTTTGCTTCTAGCAACTTGAAGAACCTTACGAATGAAACATAGTGAAACCCTAGAGAGTACTTGCAGATGGTTCATAGTCAAACATGATGGATTTTTATGAAACACAGCGGGTAAGTTCTTGTTCTTGATAGTAATTTGTCGTGATAGTCTTTTAGTGTCCATGGGATTAAGTGTTGCTGTTCTAGATTAAGAATGTTGAGTGAATGATAGAATGAAGAGTGATTTGAGATGAATTGCTTGTTAATGTAATTACTTGGAAATTATGTGCTAGGCTATATACAATGGAGTTTGATTGAGAGTTGGGTTTATGTCGATGTCTTCATGGAGTAGAGGTAAGTGGGTTTCATTTACTTTGTGAAAAGTTTGAGTATTTGAATGATATGCTTTATGATATGAACTAACATGATGATGATGCTTATGGAAATGAAATACAATAATATGCTATGCTTTCCTATAACATGATAAAGAATTATGCTTATTGCATAGCTTGATGATTAAATGGTGCTTGACATGGAAATACTAAATTTGAATAAGAGTAGGTGTCCTCACTTACTTGATGATAGTTCCATATCATTAGATGGAATGCATTAACATAAATATGAAGGATTTGTGAAGAATCCGAGAGGTATTATGCGATAAGGAATAATTAAATAAGTTTGAATAAAGCTTATGAAACGTATGTAAGTGAGGCTATAAGTGTCCTTACACTTATCCTCATGATATTAAAAACGAAATGTTCTTAAAGAATGTAAATGCATAATACGAAAGAAGGTAAGAAAATGTAAAGGAAAGGAAGTGATTCTTTACTTACGAATGATCAAGTAAGTATTCTTATGCTTACTAATGATTGGGTAGGATGCATATGCTTCTACTGATGTTAATTAAGGAAGAGATCATGAAAAGCTAGAAAGCTTAAAGCGTGCTAGTAAATGGTTTAATGAACCTTTCTTTAAGCTTGAATTATAATTCCTGTTTGAGTTATATGTTATGAGCATGATGATATTGTCTTGATTGTATTCTTTCCGTGTGGATTCATATATGATGTATGAATTGTGTGAGTATGCTTGTTTTATATCATGTGGACGTATGATTAATCTATGATTGATTGGTATGCTCTTGTTTGTTTTCGTATTAAATTTACGATGATCATTGAAGCATATGTTTTGCTTTATGAAGCATGTGTGAGCATACTTGAAATGGTGGCCTTTATGGTCGATTGTGATATTGTGACCTTATGGTTGATGGTGATATTGTGGCCTTCGTGGTCTTATATGATATTTGGTCTTTATGGTCGTGGCCTTCGAGGTCGATATTGGAGAGATATAAGACCCAGGCATTCATCTTTGGAAATGTGTGTGCTTACTATTTATGTGCATACATGTAATTATGGTATTCATGATTGGCATGTGTTTTTGCTTAAGGATATGTGAATGCTGGATGAAAATAAATGACATAAGAAATGTTGATGTGCTTAAATGCATGATATGATTCGTATGAGTGTGTTATATACTTTGGATATAATTGACATGAGATATGTTGATTGAGCTAATGTTCTTGGTAGGTGGTTCTTATATGAGTTAGTTGTGCTTTGTTTTGATCTTACTCTTAGTTGAGCTTTGTATGCTGATTGTAGTGTACATGTATGAGATATTGGAAAGTGTATGAAATAAAGCACATAACTAATACTCACAGAATACACAAACAGAATTGGAACAGAAAAGGCAGTAGTTCAGCACGTCATTGTGCTGGTCAGCACACCTTCGTGCTGCTGGGTAATCTGGGGAAAAATTACGAGCACGTGCTCGTGCTCAAGGTGGCACGATCGTGTTTCCTGGAAACTAATATGATCGAGTATGGTCGTGTTCAAAACAACACGACGTGTCAACTGGGAAAGAAGTTGAGCATGCCCTCGTGTTCATCCAGCACGACTCTGTGTTGCTCCCCTTCACTTTATTTAAACAGCAAATTAATGACACTTACTAAGTATTTTATATACTGAACCCTTTTGTTTGTTTACATGTTGTGCAGGTATAGCATGATTTTAACGAGGAGGATTCGAGCACGTGTATAGAAAACATGGATTGATTGTAAAAGAGTTTGAATTTAGCAAAAATGTTTCGGATTCATTCATTGGAAATTATTGTATTTTTCTATAACTCTTTTTATAATTCCATTTTTTTGAAAGATATTGAAAAGTATTCAAAAATAATGTTTTTAATTTTGAGTTCCACAGGTTGACTGCTATTCAAAAGAGGTCGTCATAAAGGTGGACGGTGAGAGACAGATATTATTGGTAGGCGAGAGGAAGGTTATTCCTTCCTGCCTGATTTCAGCTGTTGTAGCAGCAAGGTTGATTTGAGAGGGCTGTGATGCCTATTTAGCGTAAGTGATTGACGTGGATCAACCAAAGTTGGAGGTACGAGATGTACCGATTTTACGAGACTATCCTGACATATTTCCTAATGAGTTACCAGGTTTACCTCCACAACGAGAGACAGATTTCAGGATAGAGACAGTACTGGGTACTGCACTAGTCTCTATTTCACCATATAGGATGGCAACAGTTGAGCAACAGAAATTGAAACGACAGCTAGAGAAGCTATTGGAAAAGGGATTTATACACCCGAGTGTGTCACCTTGGGGAGCACCAGTGTTGTTTGTGCGCAAAAAAGAAGGTAGTATACGGTTGTACATTGATTATCATCAGTTGAACAAGGTGACTGTAAAGAATAAGTATCTGCTACTACGGATAGATGACCTGATAGATCAGCTGCGAGGAGCTACAATGTTCTCCAAAATTGACTTGAGGTCAGGACATTGGCAGCTGAGGGTAGATGATAGTTCAACTGAGAAGACTGCATTTCAGATTAGATATGGGCATTTCGAGTTCACTGTTATGCCTTTTGGGTTGATGAATGCACCAGCGATTTTTATGGCACTGATGAATAAGGTCTTCCAGCCTTATTTAGATCAATTTGTGGTAGTCTTTATTGACAATATTCTGGTCTATTCGCGAGATAGAGAAAGGAACATGAGAGACATTTAAAAATTCTGCTCAAATTGCTGAAAGAAAAAGAACTTTATGCTAAATTCAGCAAGTGTAACTTCTGGATGTGCAAAGTTGTTTTTCTAGGACACGTGATCTCTGCAGAAGGAGTGAAACCTAATCCTAGTAAGATAAAGGCAGTTCAGGAGTGGGAGCCTCCGAGGAACGTTACTGAGTTACAGAATTTTCTGAGTTTAGCTGGTTATTATCGTCAATTTATTGAGAATTTTTTGAGGATAACTAGATGGATGACTGCTTTTTTGAGAAAGAATGCTCCGTTTGTCTGGAATGACAAATGCGAAGAAAGTTTTTGCAAGTTAAAGAAGAGATTAGTAGAGGCTCCAGTATTGATGTTACCTTCGTCAGAGGGTGGGTTTTTTGTTTATACGGATGCGTCTGGAGCTGGTTTAGGTGGCGTGTTGATGTAATACGGCTGAGTGATCGCTTATACCTCTCATCAGTGGAGACCACACGAGGTGAATTATCTGACACATGACTTAGAGTTGGCTGCAATCATCCATGCTCTGAAGGTTTGACGTCATTATTTATACGGGGAGACTTTTCAGATATTCACTGATTATAAAAGTCTCAAATATATCACGACATAACGAGAGCTTAACTTCGACAACGGAGATGTATAGAGCTTCTAAAGGATTATGACTGCATGATAGAGTATCATCCCAGGAAGGCGAATGTGGTCACCGATGCTTTGAGTAGAAAAGAAAAAGGAGATGATGATTCAGTTACGCATAGAGCAGAGTCTCTATTTGCTTTGAGAGAGTTACGTGTGCAGTTGGATTTGGTTGAGGATCAAATGTTAGCCAACATTAGAGTTCGACCACAGTTGAGAGAGTTGATTGAATCGAGACAGATTGAGGATAATTATTTGATGCAAATCAAGAAGAAGGTTGAGAAAGGGAAAGTGGTGACTTCACACCGACTTGATGACGACAGTGTGTTGTATTATAGAGAGAGATTGTGTGTTCTGGATAATCCAGAGTTGAAGAATGAGTTGATGGTTGAGGCATATTCTTCACCTTTATCAGTTCATCGAGGTAGTATTAAAATGTGTCATGATATGAGAGATTTGTATTGGTGGGTACATATTAAGAGAGATATAGCCGATTTTATTACGAGATGTCTACCTTGTCAGTAAATCAAGGCAGAACATCAAACACCAACCAAAAAACTGAGACCGCTTGATATTTCAGAATGGAAGTGGGAGAAGATCACCATGGATTTCATTATTGGCTTACCAAGGATGTTTCGACGTCATGATATTATCTGGGTGATAGTGGATAGATTGATGAAAGCTGCCCACTTTTTAACTATCCAATAGGATGACACATTAGATAGGCTAGTTGGGTTATATGTTGTTGAGATCATTACATGGTGTTCATACTTTGATAGTGTCTGATCGTGACCCCAAGTTTACATTATGATTCTGAAGGAGTCTTCAGGATGCGATGGACACACGATTGAGGTTTAACACGGTTTTCCATCAGCAGACTGATGGTCAGTCGGAGAGGATGATTTAGACGATAGAGGATATGCTGAGAGCATGTATTTTGGAGTCTGGCGAACATTGGGTGTGAACCCCATTTTTGGCAAATTCATTTTTCGTTAAACCTTAATTTTCGCACCCATTTTTTTCTTTTAAAATAACAACACTATTGAAATTGAGAGAATATATATACATATAAATATATGGAAAGAATGGCATACATGCATCTCATTTAAACCGGCCCAAAATACAAATCATTGAAATATGCGAAAGCTAATGGTTTTCAGTTTAAAACAATGCAAGTGTCAAGCATATAGTATCATGTATACGACTATAGTCTATACAAAATGCAAAAGTATGATGTATCCAAAATCCACTAGGAGCCGACCTGCTACCAGTATCACACGTACGTGCTCCGCTCAAAAAAGGAAAGTCCTGCGCCAATCTACTGTCGCTCTGCACACATATATACACCAAAATAGAAGGTGAGTATAAAAAATACTCAGTAAGCGACCCTTATAGTCATTATGCTGAATGTGCAGGGGATCCTTCGGCCTCCACGGCCTAACCTCTACACAAATATAATTCGGAAAACCCTAGGAATCCATATACAAACCATAATAGATCAAAACATTCACAACAGTCTTTTTTAGCAACCAGAACAGGGGGAACGGCCTGGGGAAAGGCCAGAGTGGCCGTTCACCCGGCCGTTCTGACTCCTTGTCCACCATTAACAAGAGAACGACCATGGGAAACGGCCAGCCTGGCCGTTCGCTTGGCCATTCGCACCTGCAGAGAGAGAACAGTTTGCAATCCAACATTTAAATCCTTTCAAACATTAAACACACCTTTAGGTCATTATTTTCCAAGCAAATACACACATTAACTCATCACAAACATGCCATTTCCATTGATTCACATATAACACACTTACAAACAACCAATTCATAAGCCATTTCCATAGGTTAAATCAAACGAGCATAAGTTCAATCGCATTGCACATACACATCCATATTCATATCCACCAATCCAAAGTCCACATAAATGCACAATCATGAAGTGTCAATGAAATTCACACTAAATACATGCCCTAGGGTCTTATTACGCACGTGAGAGAGTCCACTCTCAAGGTTGGAAAATCCCCACATAAACAGTTGAGCTCTCGCTCGAGTTGGCAAATCCCCACATTTGAGTTTTTGCTCGATTTTTGGCAAATCCCTACATGAATCATTAGCTTTCGCTCGATTGGCAAATCCCCACATTTAACATGCAAAGATGTTAATAACATGTGCACATTTCATATGTATGTGAATGCAACATTTTCATATCTCATCAATAATAATACTTACCATCATACTATACATAAATTCCATTTGCTTTCCAAATTGCACAATTATCATTTAATATGATAATTAAACACCAATGATCAAACATTCATATTTCTTTCACACCATACAAGTCATAATCACTCAATTCAATATCAAACCCATCACAATACCTCGTCTCCTTTCTTAAAACATCTAATCCAAACACATATACTAGACAATACATACACATCACATTAACCATTCAATTTCATACCTTTCTCACAACACCATTTTCAAACAAGCCTAAGCATAATTCCTTTTTATGAATACAACTCAATCGACATACGAACAACAACCATTCTCAAAGATAATATTATCCGAAACAGGGTTAATACTATGAATTGTAAGTGTTGAACACACTTACCTCGAGCTCCAGAACAAGTTCTTCGCCCGCTCTTCGGTTCAGATTCTAAAACTCGACACCTCGAGCTCCAGAACAAGTTCTAGGGTGCCATCCCGATGCTGGAGTGAAAACTGTTATTATAAGCAAACTCGATCAAAGGTAAGTAGTCGTCCCAATTACCCCCGAACTCCAGTGCGCACACCCTCATCATATCCTCCACTATCTGGATCGTCCTCTTTGACTGTGCGTTAGTCTGGGGATGGAATGTCATACTGAATTGCAGTCGGGTACCCAGAGCATTTTGCAAACTCCTCCAAAATCTCGAAGTGAACCTCGGGTCCCGATCGGATACAATAGACAAAGGTACCCCATGAAGCCTAATAACTTCTGATACATATAAGCTCGCAAGCTTATCTAAGGTGTCATCCTGCCGGATCGCGAGAAAATGTGCCGACTTAGTAAGCCGGTCCACTACCACCAAAACTGCGTCATACTGCCTAAAGGTCCTCGGCAAATCTACAATGAAGTCCATCATTATCTTTTCCCATTTCTACTCCGATATCTCAAGCGGCCTCAACTTCCTCGCCAGGGCTTGATGCTCTGCCTTGATCTGCTGACAAGGTAGGCACCATGCTTCAAACTCTACAATCTCCCGCTTCATATTAACCCACCAATATAGGTCTCTCATATCTCGATACATCTTGGTACTACTAGGATGTACCGAGTAAGGTTAAGAGTGAGCCTCCTCCATCAGTCTCTCCTTGATCTCTGGTATGTTTGGAACGCACAATCGTCCCTTGTAATATAGCAACCCTTCCTCATCTAACCAGTGAGGTGTAGTCGATTTCCCATTTTCTACCTTTCTTTTAATCTTCATTAGGTGGTCATCTTCTTTTTGCCGCTCCAAAATCAAGTCCCTCAATTGTGGTCTTACCTGGATATTAGCCATTATCTCTCCTTTAACCACATCTAACTGTACCCTCAGCTCCCGTAAGGTAAATAAAGACTCCACTCGATAAGTCACTGCGTCTGCATCCTCTCTTCCATTCCGACTCAAAGCGTCAGCGACTACATTTGCTTTCCCTGGGTGGTACTCTATAGTGCAATCATAATCCTTAAGCAGCTCAATCCATCTCCGATGTCTCAAGTTCAACTCTTGCTGAGTGGTGATATATT
This sequence comes from Breynia disticha f. nivosa, assembly GCA_948193385.1. NCBI lineage: Eukaryota > Viridiplantae > Streptophyta > Magnoliopsida > Malpighiales > Phyllanthaceae > Breynia > Breynia disticha. Next base: position 2,569 of record CANYCX014702589.1, on the reverse strand, counting down.
TGAGACTCTTGTGATCGGTGAAAATCTGGAAGGTTTTACCGTACAGGTAGTGCCGCCACACTTTCAAAGCGTGGATGATCGCTGCCAACTCTAGGTCATGGGTAGGATAATTAGCCTCATGTGCCCGCAACTGCCGAGACGCATAAGCAATTACCTGCCCATTCTGCATCAGAACTCCACCTAAGCCTGCCCTAGAGGCATCTGTATACACCACAAATCCGCCACCCTCAGTCGGTAATGTCAACACCAGTGTCTCTACTAATCTCTTCTTTAACTCCTGGAAACTCTCCTCACATCGTTCATTCCAAATGAACGGGGTATTCTTCTTAAGCAATCTTGTCATCAGCCTCGTCAACTTGGAGAAATCCTCAATAAAATGCCGGTAATAACCTGCCAATCCTAAAAAGCTGCGCACCTCGGTCGCGTTCCTAGGAGCCTCCTACTCCTGCACCGCTTTTATCTTGCTCGGGTCTGGCTTAACCCCCTTTGCCAAAATCACGTGGCCTAGGAAAACCACCTCATTCATCTAGAAGTCACACTTTTCAAATTTTGCATACAATTCTTTTTCCTTCAATAGCTCTAAAACAACTCGAAGATGCCCCTTGTGCTCTTCCCTGTCTCTGGAGTATACCAACACATCGTCGATAAACACCACCACAAACCGGTCCAAAAAGGCTAAAACAGCTTATTCATCAAAGCCATGAAGGCTGCTGGTGCGTTAATTAACCCGAATGGCATTACCGTAAACTCGTAATGGTCATATCGAGTTCTAAACGCTGTATTGAACTCTCCTCTACCCTCAACTGTCAATACCCTGACCGCAAGTCTATTTTGGAGAACATAGTCGCTCCCCTCATCTGGTCCATCAAGTCGTCGATCCTCGATAATGGATACTTGTTCTTTACCGTTACCTTATTCAATTGTTAGTAATCAATACAAAGCGTCAAACTTCCATCCTTCTTCTTCACAAAAAGCACTAGCACGCCCCAGAGCAACACACTAGGCCAGATTAAACCTTCTCCAGAAGCTCTTCTAAGTGCCTCCTCAATTCCTGCAAATCTACAACAACCATTCTATATGGCGCCACTGACACTGACGCTTCTCCTAGCATCGTCTTTATCTCAAAATCCACCTCCTTTTGCGATGACAACCCTGGAAACTCCTCCGAAAACACCTCTAGGTAATCCCTCACAACATCCACATCACTTACCTCTATCTTCATCTTACCTACATCTGTGACGCAGGCTAAATATGCTTCACACCCATCTCTAATTAGCTTTGCAACCACCGCTGCGGATACCAAACAGGAAGGAATGACCATTCGCTCGCCCACCAAAAGTACCCTCTTCTCACCACTACTAACTTCGATCACCACTTCCTTTGCATAACAATCTACTATTGCACGATTCTTGGACAACCAGTCCATACCATGTATAACTCCAAAGTCCTCCATCTTCAAAACAAGAAGATCTATAATGTACTTCGCCCCACCTATGAGCAACTCACAATCTCTCGTTGCATCCCTCACCAGTATAGTACTCTCAGTTGGCATCGAAACTGCTACTAAGTAGCCTAGAGGTGACACTCTACTCCCGATCTGCTCTAGCAGTGACTCGCTAACAAAAGAACACGTCGATCCAGGGTCAATCAATGCCAATGTACTGTGGGAAGAAATAGTGATCGTACAAGTAATAACGTCGGGGTTGGCTGCTGCCTCATCCCGTGTCATAGCATAGACATGTGCCTAAGCCGAAGCTGCTGACTATAATGCTCTTCCGCCTCTAGAGGTGGTACTAGAAGCTCTCCCACCTCTGCCTTGGCCTCCATCGGAATTAGTAACTCCCCTGTTATCTCCCATAATGCTCTGCCCTGGTGCTGCTCTGGCCTTATCCCTGATCCTATCATAGCAGTGCCTGACCTAGTGACCCGGCTGGTAGCAGTAGAAATATAGCTGTCGGGTGTCTCCACCAGTGCGACCTCCAAAACCCTGCTGTTTTGAAGTAGGGGGTCTATAGGTGTGACTCCCCCTACTCTCAGACCCACCTCTCTGACGACTGCCTCCTCTGCTGGTGCTCCTACAAGATCTAAACTCTGTCCTCTGTTGTCCCCTAGTGGTGCTGGAATTGCCAGACTTCTTCTGCCTCTTTAGCTTTGCACGCCCCTCCTCAATCATGAGCTCCTCAACTCTGAGTGTTATCTCTAGTAGCATCTGGTAAGTAGATGACTTCATAGCAATACGGTTGCGGATATTAAACCGCAACCCCCTTTTAAATCTGTCCTCTGCTGTTGGTCAGTCGCTACATCCTCAACGAGAGAGTCTAGTGAACTGGGCCTCGTACTTGGTGACAATCATGCCCTTCTACTTCAATTCTAGGAAATCTATATTCTTTCAGTTGCGATAGAGTGGAGGGGTGTATTTTTCGGTGAACTCCCTCAGAAAGTCATCCCAAATGAGAGTGGGAGGATCACTCTAACTTCAAGAGACTACCTCCTACCAATCCCAAGCTCCCTTCTCTAGCAATGAGGTAGGATACCTCAACCTCTGCTCTGGGGTGCATCTCAACCTGCT
>CANYCX014699573.1:0-13090 GCA_948193385.1 Breynia disticha f. nivosa | reverse complement strand
AAAACTTCTAGGAATGTTTAGAGGTGATTTTAGGTCGAAATGAAGTTTTTTCGACCTTTTCAAAAACTGTTCTGCGTTGCGTTAACGTACATTAATTTTTAAATTAACGTGGGTTAATCTGGAAATGCATTCTGGAAGTTTCTTGAAGAATAACGTACGTTATTCTGGTGATTAACATACGTTAATCTGGTCTGCCACCTTCATTGTTCAATTTTCTCAATCTGTTTCAATCCGATTCGATTCTATTTTGACATATTTTCCTTATATATCAATTCTAACATATTTGAGGATGTTACAATTCTCCCCCACTTAAGAAATTTCGTCCTCGAAATTTCAAACGAATCAAATCGCAATCAAAACCTAGTTATGGTGATTTTTAATGTACTCATACTATACCTCAAGGCTCAATTTCAGCAACTAACATAGTTCATTGCACAGAAAACCAGTCTCGTAATATCAGAATGTATCTGTAATCAATATCACAAAACTAAACTCATCGTTTCATCAATCAAAACTTTTTCCTTTAATTCCACAATTCAAAATCAAGTTAAGTTTCTTACTTAACTTACACTCTTACCTCAATTCAACAACAAACACCTCAAAATAAAAGTCTCTTATCTCATCATCAAGGCATCAATCATACTACTATTCAGAATCCATAATAGAAACACGATCATGTTCTTCTTATCATACCTCCCTCAAAATTGATCAATATCATTCATAGATATCTCTATGTTCATACTCTCTGCTCTATTATTAATGCCAACCCAAGATAGAAACAAGCCCAAGGTATATAAGAAGAAAGGAATTTAGATATACGAGATAGATACTAAAATTGAGGAACTATTTTACCTTGGTCAAGAAAAAGGATATAGGAAACCAAAAATCGTTTCCATAATCAATACATACTCTTGGCATTACACTAAAGAAAAGAGACGAAAAAGAGCAAACCTTAAGAATTTTACCTGAAAATTCTCACTTACTTAATCATTTCTACTTTGCCTTCATCAAATACTCTCTCTCAATACGATATTAATCTTGTCAGCATAAACTCTGACTTCAAATTTCACTTATCTCAAATTCTCATTCTCATTTTGTTCTCCTTTGAACACCATATTTATCATTATCTCTTGCGACCACAGCGCAATATCATGATTCTCATAGTAGCTTGCAAAATATCGCATATCGATCTACTATAGATCCTTTCTTTTAAATGGTTTTGCTCTTTTCTTTGACAATTAGTTTGTCTTTTTTGTTTTCATTTACGTCTTTTGAAAGACATTTCTCAAATCATGGTTTGTGTTAAAGAACACATTTATCGTATCTTTTTATCATTTTGCATTTCATACAAGATCGTGCATTTGAAATTATTTCTACTTCATTTAAGAAGTTACGTTTCTCTTTTCCCCAGTTTTCCATCAATCCCTGGTACAGATGTCATACCATCATAAGGAAAAGGGTACATAGTATTTTCTCTCTTTTCTCGTTAGCATATTTCTCGTTAACATGAGGGCATGTCAATATTCGGAATTAAATCTTTCAAGTTCAATTTGAATTTACTTTTTCAGACACGAACTCGTATTAGTTACAAATTGTCGATCCATTACAGGACCATTTCAGGATACTTTATCATTTATGTAATCTTATTCATATGTTCTAATCTCAAACATACTACATACGTGTACATTTCTCCTTTCTTGTGATTTCATTCATAAGGTATACTGAGGTTCTATTTCTCTCTTTATGTTTCGGTTCATAAGGCATAACCAATATCAAGCATTTACAGAATAGATAACAATTCAATGCTTGAACTACCAAGCATTTAAGCACACATTTAGACCATTCTTTTTCCAACCACACACCTATTAGTTCATTATAAACAATCCAATTTTCGATCGATTTCCATTCATACTCAAATTGCAAACAATCATTCTAAGCACCTCATAACTCATCTGCAATATTAATAAACATCATTTGCATTCAATCATTTCAACAATAAGTGTTTCAAACATAAGCACACATTAGCATCTACATGATCAAACCATTAACAAAAACATCTTATCAATCTTAAACACTCAATTCAACCATGTTCATATTAATCAAACCATATACAATCCACATAGTTCAATCATTTGTTCCTAACACAAAACCACACAAATCACACTTTAGCAATTTATTCTTCTATGTCTAACAATCCCAACAATTCATTACAGGACAACATATAAACAACTATCGATCAATAGTTCTTAAAAACAATTCTTTAAACATATATGTTAACTTGTAATCAACCAAACATAATTTCGTCGCCCGACCTCCGATTCGGTTTCCGAATGCCAATACCTTATTCTTTCCTTCAAAACCCTAATGTGAAGAATCGTATGGAGGGGACGGATATGTTGTTTAATCCGCTGAAAACAAAGTGTTTGTGGTTTGATTTAGTGATCGGGAAGCCTAAGAATGAGGTTTCAGGGTTTTAGGACGGTTCGAGAGTGTTTGGGCATGTTTTGGCTCGACATATGAAGTTTCTCTCCCTTTTAAAACGAAGCATGCGTGTTTTAACCAGACCTTGACGACCAGAATGGTCTATGGCAGTTTCATCATGTTAGGCTGCGAATTGGCCTAGAACGGCAATGGGAAACAGCTTCCTAGGACGTTCCTTGGCCGTTCCTAGCCACAGATTGACCATTTTCCACTTTTTGACTTCCCGACATCTATATTTCTCATACATACATACTTACCATTTATAATAAACATTATTCCACCTAAATTTAGCCATTTTCTAACATCAATTAACATGAATTAACCATTTTTCCATTACACCTTATTCCGAGTAAAAATGGACGAATTTTTGGGGCGTTACAGAGTCACCTCGAGGCAGAGTCGAGTCACGAATAGATGCGATGGAGTTGCATTTGAATCAAGCCAAGACAGGTTCGAGATAGGGTTGTGTCACATCGAAATGTGGTCGAGACGCAATTGAGTCATGATAATAAGCCGTTGATTCAAATTGATACGTGGTCGAGTTACACCGAGAAGGGGTCAAGTCACGTCAAGACACAGTTGACCATGATCAAATCACGCTCAATCCCTGGCGAGTTGGGCCGAGATGGGGTCTAGTCACGCAGAGACGTGGATCAATCATGTCGAGACAAGGTCCAGTCATGCTGAGACGCGGACAAGTCAAGCCGAAACGCAATCGAGTCATGCCAAGAAGGGTCAATTCATACCGAGACACAATCGAGTCAATCGAAAAAATGATCTAGTCACAATCGAATCATGTAAACGTGCTTGAGCCATTCCTATACTGGGTCAATTCATGTTGAGACGTCTTGATGTCACACTGAGATGCTGTCACACCTTAGTAAAAAAGGGTTGCGCAAATGGTTCAGCTGGCTCAACTCTTGGAGGGCGAGTACGTGGGGAAATGCTCACATGGTCCGAAATAATATTAAAGAAAAGCATAGAGTCTTCTCCGTATACACGGGATCTGCGTGAATTGAGTGGGGGAGAATGTCACAGCCCATTTTTTGTGACAAGCGGGATTGCGTGAGATGCTTGCTGGTTGCCCAGAACATGGGTGTGCTGAGACGTGGTCGTCTCTTCCTCAAATAGGTGTGCTGAGACGTGATCGAGTCAGGTTGAGACAGACAAGGCCAAGTCACACTGAGATGGGGTCGATTCATGCTGAGGTGGGGTCAAGTCACGTTGAGATATGGTTGAGTCACGCTCGGATCACGGCGAGGCAGGGTCAAATAACCCCTAGACGCGGACGAGTCACGAGAAGACGCATTTGGGTCATGTCGTGATAATGTTAGTCAAACCAAGACGCGATAGAGTCACCCTGGGACATGCTTGGATAATATCGAAAAGCAATTGATTCATGCTAAGATGGGGTGAGCCAGGCCGAGACGCGGTGGAATCCGTTGAGATGTAGTCGAGTCACGCTCGAGTCATGCCGAGACGGTGTAGTCATGCCAAGACGGAGTCGAGACTCGCCGAGATGGGGTCGAGTCATAATAACATCTGGTCGTGTCACACATGGATCATGCCAAGACGCGAACGAGTCATCTTCAGAATTTGCTAAGATGTGGTCAAGTCACGACGAGATGGGGTCGAGTCGTGCTGGGACGAGGTCGATTCACTTTTGGATCACGCCGAGACACGGTCGAGTCACGTCGAGATAGTGTCGAATCACGCTTAGACTGGGTCGAGTCGCATTGAGATAAGGTCGAGTCACACTCATAGCACGTTGAGATGTGGTCGAGCCAAGCTGAGACGGGTCGAGTCACATCGAGATACAACCGAGTCACTCTCAGACGGGGTTGCATCATGCCAAGATGTTGTTGAGACACGATCGATTGGCTCCTCGATGGGATCGAGATGTAGTTTATTCATGTTCGGATTACGCCAATAAGCAGTCTAGACACACTAGGATCTCGCTGAGATGCGGTCGAGTCACCCTCGGATCCCATAGTAAATCAGTCAAGTCAAATTCGGATCACAATGAGATGCGATAGGGTGCCGCTCGGATCTAGGCGAGACTCGGTCGATTCATGCTCTGATCACACTGACACGAGGTCGATTTTACTCGAATCACACCAAGACGCGGTCGATTCAACTCGGATCTCTCCAAGACATTGTCGAGTCAAGCTCAGATCACGCTGAGACCCTACGAGTCATGCCGGGAGGGGGTTAGTCACAGTGAAAGATGGTCAAGTCATGCTAGGATCACGCTAAGATACGGCCAAGTCACGCCAAGATGGAGTCGAGTCATGGCGAGATAGGGTTGAGTCACGTCGAGATTAGATCAAGTCATCTTAGACGCGGTCGAGACACGCTTGGATCACACTAAGACGAGGTGCAGTCACGCCGAGAAGGGGTCGCATCACAAGTGGACACTGTGAAGTCAGATCGAGATGGGGTCAAGTCACCACGAGATGCGGTACAGTCACACTAAAACAACCTCGGATCATTCTGGGACACGTTGGAGTCACGCTGGGACACGTTGGAGTGAAGCCGAGACAGGAAGGACTCACGCTCGAAAAGGTTTAGTCAAGCTGGTCTTTCATTTAGATGCGGTCAAATCAAGCTTAAATACCATTAGACGCGATCGAATCAAGCTCTGATCAAGTAAAGGTGCAGTCGAGTCACACTCAGATCACTCCAAGACGGTGTTGGTTCATGCCGAGACTGGGTCGAATCAATCCGAGACCGGGTCGGGTCATGTCAAGATGCAGTCGAGTCACGCTAGGATCGTGCCGAGATACAGTCGAGTCACAATCAGGGCGCATCGTGATGCAGTCGAGTCACTCCAAACCAACGTCAAGTCAAGCTGAAACACGGTTGAGTCTCGCTTAGACGCGATTGAGTTATGCTCAGATAACGCCGAGATGGGGTCCAGTCATATTGAAACGGGGTCGTGCCATGCCAAAACACGGTCGAGTAACACCCAACTCAGGGCGCTGCACATCTTGACGTGGTCTAGTGACCATGAGACTTGGTGGAGTCACATAAAGAAGGGATCTAGTCATGCCAAGACGCGTTGAGTCACGCAGAAACAGGGTGAGTAATGTTCGAATCACGTTGTGATCTTGTCGAGCCACATTCGGATAATACCGAGAAGCGGTCAAGTCAAGCTCAGATCTCACCAAGACATGGTCGAGTCATGCTCAAATCACAGCGAGACATGGCCGAGTTACGTCAAGACGTGGTTGAGTTACCCTCGGATGCGGTCGCATCATGCCGAGACGTGGTTGAGTCTAGTCGAGACGCGGTCTAGGATCACGACGAAACGCAGTTGAGTCACGTTTTCATCACGCTGAAACGGGCTCGAGTCATGCCGAAACGCAGTTGAGTGAAGCTCTAATCACGCAGAGCCACGGTCAAGACACGTTGGGACAGGTCAAGTCATGCCATGACAGGATCGAGTCACGCGGAGATCTGGTTGAATCATGTCGGCTCGCAGTCGAGTCATGCTTAGACGGGGTTTGCTGACGCCGAAACGGGATTCACTCTGAGAAAGGGTCAAGTCACGCCGAGACGTGGTCGAGTCATATTGGGACGCATTCGAGTCACGTTCAAATCTCGTCGAGACATTGGTCGAGTCATGCCCGGATCACGCTGAGAAGTACATAAAGAATTAGCCAAATTTTCCCAAAGTAGAGGCAATAAAAAAAGCTGCATAAGTGAAGATATAAACTACGGAAAAGTGGTCTAATCCAACGAATCTTGCTTGCAGAATGGAAAGAGCTACTGGTTTATCTCTCCATCGAACTAAATTACTCAAAGGCGTACGTTCATGAGCGCATGCTAAAGTTTCAATCAATTCCTGCCAATATCCATGTCAAGAAATTAAGAACATAAATCCAGTAGCCCAAACAAGAAATTAAAATAGTTTAACCCCTCCTTGAATTTTGTCGAATTTTTTTGGCTACGAGACACATTAAAGTTTAGTATAAATCCCCAAAATACAAATAAAGAACACAAAAATTAGAGGGGGTTAAACTTTCTTGTATCTGGACCAAATAGGTTCAAGAGATGAGAGAATTAAGGATACCTACTAGAAAGACTAATCCAATACATAATGATGTACCAGAAAATACAACATTTTTGTTACTTGACCAACCATCATGAGAAGAAAAACAAAGAGCACACATTAGTAAGATTGGTGAAGTAGTAATTAATGTAAAAATAGACAATTGGAAATAAAGAGAAGATGTGTACGAACAAGATATCCAGTAACAAGAAGAAGGAAATGGATTGAATAAAGAAACTCCAGAACATTTGACGATCTCAGATGTGTCGATATCAATGGTGGCTCATTATTTTGATAAGTGATTTCTTTGTACAAAAGAAGATTATGTGGAGACTTGCTCGAAATCTCACTTATTAGATACCATTGTTGTTCACTAATAATATTAAAATGGCTAGTGCAAAGTCAAAAAAGATTCTGTCCGATATCATTCATGAAACTATCCAAAAAATCAAATTAATTTTAAGATAAGAGGTTCTATTTGGTTGATAGTGGAAACTGTAAACATTAAGCACAAACAAAATACATAGGGGCCGCCTTGGAAGTCTCAAGAGTCCTTCTCCTCTGCGTGTTTCCCAAATTGACAAATTATATTCCTGTAAGCAAACTTAAAATTTATGAGAATTTTTTTCGTCATTATTGTATTTTTGTTATTTGTAACTAGACGCTTGGGGTTGCTTGGTTCATCGAAAAAACAATATAAGTTTGGCATTTGAATTTTTTAGGGCTATACGGACTCAAACCATCGACCTTCTTGATAAAACAGATCCTTTTCTGAATAGCTAGGACATTGAGGAATATCCAGAAAGGCATTTAGGGAATTGGTCTGATTCTATCTCTATTCGTTCTATTTGAAGAAAGGAAGGATACGCCAAACTAGATCCTTCTTTTAGTTGTTGAATCTCTCTTTGATTGATTAATGTAGTTCGAATCCTCATTTCTTATGGAATCGAAATGATCTATGGAATGATCAGAAGATCCCTTCAATTGGCTAGAATCCCAACCGATTAAAGCTTGGATCACGTCGACACACGGTTGGGTGACCTTTCGATCCCGTCGAGATACGCTCCCATTGAGCTCGGATCACATGGTGACGGGGTTGAGTCCCGTACGGATCATAACGAGATGCGGTCGAGTCACAATCGAATCACGTCAAGCGGCGGTCCTAGCGTGGTCGATTAACATTTGGTTGACACTAACATGTAGTCGAACCATGCTCGGGTTATCTGAGATAAAGTCGATTCATGTCGAGACAGGGTCGACTCACGTCGAGATAGGATAGAGTCATGCGGAGATGCAGTCAAGTCTCGTCGAGACGCGATTAAGTTATTCTCGAATACCGTGGAGAAGTAGTAGATTCATGCCGATATTGGGTCCATTCACTTTGAAATGCAGCCAACCCTCGCCAAGATGGGGCCGAGTCATGCCGAGAGGGGGTGGAGTCATGTCAAGACAGGGTTGAGTATGTTGAGATAAGGTTGAGTCTCGCCGAGACAGAGTCGAGTCACGTTGAGACAGGTCCTTTCATGCCGAGACAAGGTCAAGTCCCATTGACACACGGTCGAGACACGGTTAAGTCACGCCGAGAAAAATTTGAGTCACGCCAAGACGGGGTTGAATCACGTGAGATGGGGTCGAGTCACATCGATACGCGGTTGAGTCACGCTCAAATCTCGCCGAGACGTGGTTGAATCGGGCTCTGATCATGAAGAGAACTGGTCGAGTAACGCTTGAACAAAGTCGAGACGCGGTTGAGTCACGGTCAAATCAAATCATGTGGAGACGCGGTTGAGTCATATCGGATCCTATCGAGATGTACTTGAGTCATGCTCGGACAATGCCGAAATGCAGTGGAGTGACGCTCGGATATGGCAGAGAGGCGGTCGAGTCCTACTTCCATCCTGTCGACGTGTTCGAGTCACGCCAAGTCGCGATAGAGTCACGTCGTGATGCAGTCGACACATATCAAGATGGGATTGACTTTCACTAAGATGGCAAGACAGGGACGAGTCACTCTCAAATCATGCTTAGACTCCATCTAGTAACGCCAAGACAGGGACCTGTAACCCGAGACGGGGTCGAGTCACGCAGAGACGATATCTAGTAACGTTGAGACGGGTTCCAGTCATGCTGAGACGCGACGAGTCCCATAGAGACATGACGACTCACGTCGAGACACGGTCGAGAAGTGATTAACTGATGCCGATGTGAGGTCTAGTCACACCGTGATGCGGTTGAGTCATGCCGAGACGCGATCAACTTATACCAAGAGGCGGTTAAGTCACGCCAACACCCGAACGAGTCATGCCGAGTCATGCCTAGAAGCCTTTGACTGACTCTCAATGCACGCCGAGGTGTGGTTCAGTCACCCATCTCGGTTGACACAGATGCGGTCGGGGTGAGTCACGTTCAGATCACGGCGAGACACCGTCGAGTAAATACCTAGATCCCAACGAGACGCATTGTAGTCACACTCAGATCACACCGAGATGCAGTCGAGTTACTCTCGGATCACGCCGAGACGCGATCCCATTAATCTTTGATCCCGAGATGCGGTCGAGTCATGCTTAGACATGGTCGAATCAAGCTGAGAAGGGTTAGATTCACACCGAGACAGGGTCGAGAGACATCAAGACGCGCTCAACTAATGTAGAGACATTGTCCAGTCATGCTCAGATTGCTCCATGACGTGATCAAATCACGCTCAGAGCATTCTGAGACCGGGTGGAGCGCAACTTAGAGGTGGTCGAGACTCGTGCCAATGGTGCCGAGATGCAGTCGAGTCACACTAAGAGGGTGTCGAGTCACAACAAGATAGGGTGTAGTCACCCGGAGACGCAGCAGAGAAGCAATCGAGTGATGTTGTGATAGGTCGAGTAACGTCGAGACAGGGTCGAGTGATGGTTAGGAGGGGTTGAGTTATGTTGAGATGGGTCGAGTCACACCGAGATTCAATCGAGTCAAACAGTCATGCGGTCTAGTCAAGCCAGGACAAGCTCAAGTCATCCTATGATGGGGTAGAGTCACTCTAAGATCCTATCGAGACATGGTCGAATCATACGAAGCAGGGTTCAATCACTCCCAGAAAAGGTTAAGTAACGCTTAAAGGGGGTGAGTTATGCCAAGACACGGTCGAGTCAAGTTGACAAGGGATCGAGTCACACCGAGACACAATCGTGTCACACTCAGATTATTCCCAAATATGGTCAAGTGCATTGAGATGTGGTCGAGTCACAAGGAGATGTGGTCAAGTCATGCAAAAATGGGGTCAGGTCGCACAGAGACGGGTTTGGGTAAGACCGAGACGGGTCAAGTCACGCCGAGAGACGGTTGAGTCACACCAAGACAAGGTTCCATCTTATCGAGAATGGGTCAATTGACGTCGGGGTACGTCAAGTCAGCCTTAGATCCCGTCGAGACGAGCTCGAGTTACGCTGAGACGCAGTCGAATCACGTGGAGTTGCGCCCAGACGGGGTCGAGTTACGGTAAGACTGGGTGATGTATCCTAACCCTAAATGACACAAATTTTCCCAATCATACACAGTCAAATAATAAGGCGAGTAAAACTCAACCCAAGTTATCGCATCCCAGGGAAACTGGAACTAAAAATTATGTGCATCGCCATTGCTTAACAAAATGTCCAATCTAGCCAATTTAAATTGAATTTTAACAAAACTACTTAAATGTAAATTGCAAATATTTCCTAAATGTGCTTAAAATGAAAATGCATGAAATTAAATACATATAAATAAAATCAAAATATAGAAAACATAAATAAAAACTGAAATTTCATTGGGAATTAAAAGAAAATGACAATTAAATATAACAAACATCAAACTAACGACATTCAGAACATAAAAACAACAATTAAACGAGAAATTCCAACCAAAAACATAATTAAAATAGTAAATCAATAACAACCAAAAAGTAAATTGCAAGAAATTTTTAAAGCATCAACTGAAAGTGAAAGGGAAAGCAAGTTAACTTGACCGAAAGCAAAAGCCCAAATGGAAACATGCAAGAAAGCGGGAACAACTTCAGAATCTTAAACAAAAAGACAATAAACCGCAAAAATCTAACTAAAAATTGATGGAAATGTAAAATCATTCGAGGAAATGTAAATCTAATCTAAAACAAAGCATGGAATCTTGAATGGTTGCTGAAAAAGTAACCTAAAACACTAATTCTGCTCTAAACTAAACCTAAAGGTCATCTAATGTCCTGCCTTCTCAAATGGGAACCCTCGTGCTTGTTATCAAGAGAATCGACTGTTCCACTGATCGAAACGACCGTGCTGTGATAGCACAGGTTGTGCCCCGTATTTTAAACCGATGGCACGATGAAAAAACGAGTAACATATGATTTGTGCCAATTTTTAATTTAAGCACGAGGTCGTGCCAAATGGCACAACTCGTGCTCATGTTCTAAGCTCAGCACGAGCTCGTTCTCATCAAAGGGGGTCATGTCATCTTCAAGGCTGGACATTCAGATGAGTAGACCTGTGCTCTTCCATAACGTCCCAGAAAAATGACCATTTGTAAACATACGTGATTCTTCCCTGTTCTCCCAGAATCTCATTTTTAGTAACGTACATTGATTTCAAAATAAACATACGTTATCGGGGGTCCGAAGATGCCATTAAATGGCTAGAACACATCTCATTTCGGGGAAAAACATCCCCAAACAGTTCCAAACATTCTCTCAACTCCCAAACACCAATCCAAGGCCTCCCAAACACTAAAACAACCTACCAACTCGTGGAATGTAAGGGATTAACAATAAATCAATCCTTCCAACCGAATTCCTCCACATTAGGGCTTTTGAGAGCAAAGAGGAAAGAGGTAAAATCCGTGATTCTAAGCTAAAATGGGTAGGAAATTATGTGCATTTGGTATGGTTTTGATGGGTTTTCATAATATTTTATGAATCCAAAAACATTTAACGGAAAAACCGGTAGATTTCGGGAGATTTATGATTTTAGGGTTATGGGAGAATTTCGGGATTTTGAGGAATTTGTTAGGTAAATGAGAAATTAAGTGTAGGATAATGATTATAACATGAAATGTGTTACAATTGTGTAGGAGACGAAAAACGAAACCCAAATTGGGGATTTATGCCGAATCAAGTCCGCGGGAACGCAAGGTAAGTGTTCTTGGACGCTTCCGATTGTATGTTTGCCTTTGAATGGATAAGTTTGTATGATAAATGTTGTCCTTTAATGGAAGGATAATAAATTTGAGTTAAATGAAAGCTTCTAATTGTATATACCTTTATGTGGATTCCTTGGAATGGTTATGGATTGTTTAGAAAGATGTGTGTGAGTTGTGTTTTGCGTGCTTTAAATGCAATGTTGATGAATTGTATGAGAAATGCAAGGGTACTTCATGTTAGTAACTCGTGTGGTGTGCTAATGATGGTTTGTGATGAAATGGTTTTACGGATGCTTTATATATGGATGTTGGAGTGAGATATTTGCAAATGGTGCTTGTGGATGTATGTTTTGAAAGCTTATGACGAATTGTGTATGGTATGTGTGACTATGTATTGTGAATACTAAGTTGATATGAGCTTTGAAAGCTTTGTTTGTGGTATTGTATATTGTCGCCTTCTTGCCATGAATTGACATTTTACGGATGATATGATGAAATATGTTTGTTTTTCATGTACATGTAGTGAATGTTCCTTATTGGTTATATGATAAACTCTTTTGAGTTGCAAATGTTATAGTTGTTTATGCCACGAGTTGGCCGCTTTGAGCATGTTGTCTTATTTTGTGATATGGATGATTTGTGGAAATTCATGTGCATGTGTTTTTGAGAAAGTTTGAGATGAGATTGGAAATGCATGGAGTTGCATTCACACATATCGTTATTGTGTTGCATGAGCATGTCGTATATTCATGCATTGAGACAAAGGGAGCTTATGGCTCACATGTTAAAAAGGAAGGCGTGTTGTTCTTCCATATGGAAAAAAACGGGAGATTGGCCCAAGATTTGAGAACACAAAAGCTTGTCTCTTGATGTTATATTTAAGATGATCTTCTCCGGAAGGCATTTGAGATGTTCCTGTGTGATAAAATGGGGGATTAGTTCAATTGTGATTTTATGTAGAGCGAGAGCTCGATGCTGGGCTAAGCCCGATGAAAAAAGGGCTAGTGCTCACAGTAGCAGAGATCGAGTGGAGTCTCTCTTTTGCTAAGTTTAAGGCTTTGGAGCACAACATATGTCTGTGGAAAGGAATTAGCATTGCATTGGCAATCATTATGCATACTTGTTGTAAATTACATAGAAAATGAATGCGCGTTGGTTATGATGTGAGATTTGGCTTTTGATTGAGCAAATGTGTTTTGATTAAGTTATGTGGAATGTGTGCAATCTTGTATGGCTCTGCAATATTGTGAATTGTGATTATGTGACTTGTGATAGGATGATTTGTCTTCTTGTATGAGTTTCACGGAATGTCTTTGTTTGATGGGATGAGTTGTTTGGAATGAGTATAATCCTACATGGTTATGTGAAATGTGTATGATTGTTGTATGCCTTATGAAGAGTTGTGAT
>CANYCX014697862.1:0-12825 GCA_948193385.1 Breynia disticha f. nivosa | reverse complement strand
AAAAAATTAGGAAATTTATACTTCTATAATAATTAATTAATAATTTTTATTATTCTATATTAACAATTTATTTATGTTATATAAGTTCGACAAATTGAGAAGTCACTTTGTGGCCAAGAAACGAGCATAATGGATAGCTCTTTCATGGCTGATTTTAGTGCCATATCTCAAACATAAATGATATTCACCAATTCCAAACATATCTGATTCTTTCACCTAAATCCGGAACCTGCAGAGGAACCGCTTCATAATTCTTCTACACGTTCATAACACAAATCCGTTTATTCTATATTTAAATTCTTTGAAAAATGTATCGTCTCGTATAAACATATATAGATAGATAACTATACGTATTAAGATAAGCAAGCGAGTGGAAGGGAAAGACGAATGAATGCGAAGAAATCAGTATAAGAAGTCACCAACCTCCAACAATGACACTCTCCACTCTCATCTTCTTATTCACCAGAAATATTAACTGAAAATTTCTTCCACCACTAAAAACTAATCTTCCCTTACACATAATCTATCTTCCTCCACATAATACCACTTCCAAGAAAACACAACCCACCAAAAAAAAAAGAGAGAAACAATGGCCATGGCAATGGCTCTTCGCAGGCTCTCTACCTCCATAGAAAGACCTCTTCGTCCTCTCTACAATGCCACCTCTCTCCACTACATGGTTCTCTTCTTTTCCTGCCAAGTGTTAAGACTTAACTATTCTACGGAGACGTTAACATGAAGTTTTTTTTATTCGTTTATATGTTTTGCAGTCTTCCTTGCCAAATGAAGCTGTGTACGAGAAAGAGAAGAATGGTGTCTCAGTAAGAAGTTTAATTCAAAAATTCAGTTTAATTTCTGGATTTTTATATATTGGTATAGTGTGATGACCACAACTTTTCTTGGTGATATAATTGCAACAGTGGCCAAAGCAGTTGAATGCTCCATTAGAGGTTGTCGATCCTGAGATTGCTGATATCATTGAGCTTGAAAAGGCTCGCCAATGGAAGGTAACCACGCAATCTAACGAAGTATGCTGCAATCTTTTCAGAATAAATATTGAAATATGGATGTGGTGTTTATGTTATAGGGTCTTGAACTTATTCCATCAGAGAATTTTACCTCTGTGTCAGTGATGCAAGCTGTTGGGTCTATTATGACCAATAAGTACAGTGAAGGTTACCCTGGTGCCAGATACTATGGAGGAAATGAGTATGCTTCAGTTCCTTTCTTATTAGTTTGATCTCTATTTGGTTACTTGTACCTAGTCGCTGAAGAAAAACATTTCTTGGATTTTCAGGTACATTGACATGGCAGAAACTTTGTGTCAGAAACGTGCCTTGGAAGCATTCCGATTGGACCCTGCAAAATGGGGAGGTAAATAAATACCTTGCCAAGCTTAAAATATGAAATTTTACTATTGAATTATTATATATATGGACCTTTAATTGAATTAAAATATACTTTCTTTTTATGTTGCAGTGAATGTGCAGCCTCTATCTGGTTCTCCTTCTAATTTTCAAGTTTACACTGCTTTGTTGAAGCCTCATGATAGAATCATGGCTCTTGATCTTCCTCACGGAGGCCATCTTTCTCATGGTTATCAGACCGATACCAAAAAGATTTCTGCAGTATCAATCTTTTTTGAGACAATGCCTTACAGACTGAATGAGACCACTGGCTACATTGACTATGATCAGGTAATTAGTTCCATCGTGTAATCATTTCTGATGCAATCTATTATATACACATAGAATTTCCAAGCAGGATTCAGTGAAACTTTATTGATTGCAGATGGAGAAAAGTGCTACACTTTTCAGGCCAAAGTTGATTGTAGCTGGAGCTTCTGCATATTCACGTCTGTACGATTATGAGCGCGTTCGTAAGGTAACATCCTTTTGATTAACAAAACAATCCATTAAACTTCCTACGCTAACCAATATTTTTGGCTTAAAGTATTTATAATTGCATATTTCAACAGGTTTGCGACAAACAAAAAGCTATTCTGCTAGCAGATATGGCACACATAAGTGGTTTAGTTGCAGGTGGTGTCGTTCCATCACCATTCGACTATGCCGATGTTGTGACCACCACAACACACAAGTCACTTCGTGGACCTCGTGGAGCCATGATTTTCTTCAGGAAAGGCGTTAAAGAGGTCAACAAACAAGGGAAAGAGGTAAAAGAAATCTAACTTTTAAGAACCCTAGAAATGTTTCAGTTTCTGGTAATCATCTGGTTTTTAATTCATATTCTCTGACGTTAAACTGACATCTTGAATTGTTCCTGAAGGTGCTGTATGACTATGAAGACAAGATTAACCAAGCTGTTTTCCCTGGTCTTCAAGGTGGTCCACACAACCACACCATTGCTGGTTTAGCTGTTGCATTGAAACAGGTTTTTTTTGCTTATATCATGACAATATTTACTCTGCAAAAGCAGAATGTCATCTCTTTCAAGATTTATATTCTGTGTCCATGCAGGCTACAACTCCCGAGTACAAAGCTTATCAAGAACAAGTTCTTAGCAATTGTGCAAAATTTGCCCAGGTATCTCTTAATAGTTGTGGAAAATTAAGTTGTTGGAATTTCCTGATGATTTAAACTAAATATTATGAATTCATACCATGTTTTTCCTTACTTCTGCTCATTTTGCAGACACTAGTTGAGAGGGGTTATGAACTTGTTTCTGGCGGAACTGAAAACCATTTGGTTTTGGTGAATTTGAAGCCCAAGGTAGGAAGTTTTTCTCCCTGGTAATTTTGCTCTTCAGGAACATTTAGCAGTTGGAATTTTTTCTCAACTTGCCATTTTCTTTTTTTAAGGGTGTTGATGGCTCAAAGGTTGAGAAGGTATTGGAAGCTGTTCATATTGCTGCCAACAAAAACACTGTTCCTGGAGATGTCTCTGCCATGGTTCCTGGTGGCATCAGAATGGGTAAAGAGATTTCTCTAATAACACATGCTTCTCTGAGTTTACCTGTCTACAAGTCTCTTAATGAATTGCGTTGAGATTCAGGTACACCGGCTCTTACTTCCAGGGGATTTCTTGAGGAGGATTTCGCCAAGGTAGCTGAGTTCTTTGATGCTGCAGTGAAGTTGACAGCGAAAATCAAGGCTGAAACCAAAGGTTTGAGTTACTTTCTCTGACAGAAATTTGTATAAGCATTTCCAGCTCCTAATTAGTAATAGAAGTTGCACCTGTTATGTGGATTGCAGGGACAAAGTTAAAGGATTTCTTGGCGACCATGGAATCTTCTTCTCACTTCCAATCTGAGATTGCAAAACTCCGCCTCGATGTTGAAGAGTATGCCAAGCAATTCCCAACAATTGGATTTGAAAAACAAACCATGAAGTACAAGAAATAAGCTTCAAATTCAATCTGCACTATCCAGGTACTTGAGCAAATATTTGAAGAATTATCTAGAACCAACAGTTTGTCAGCTTTCCAAAGGTTAAGGCTCCATTTGGTCCGATGTCTTTGTCTGCGTTTGAAGCAGCTTTTTTATGCAACTGTTCGGATGAGTTGATTACTTTTTCATTTTGAAACTTAAAATGCAGACTGTAAAAAGCTAAACGCAGTGTAAATATTTACAGTCCTAGCTTGATTATTCTGCTGATTCTTTTGCTTTACCTGGAACAGGCAAGCAAATTTCTGAAGAGCCATTTCAACTCATTGGAGACACATGAGTGATAAGATTATCCGAAGTCCTGTAAACAAGCACGTTCTGTGAAAAAGTTGAACTGTCTTGATTAGATGTATACATGCACAAATTAGCTGCGGCAGGTAAAAGCAATAAACTCATGTATTACCAACTTACAGTGCTTAAACTCCTTTCTAAATTATAGAAATCTTTCTTCAAGACCTACGCTCCGATTGTCGAGCTTCCTTATCGCTGCACTTGGACCCCTTTTAAGCAGATGACTAATAATAATAGCACTATTTTGTTGATAAACTTTCGAAATAGTTGACATGATTTTGTGACCTTTGACAACACGATTACACAATTTGTAATTACACTTATAACACGACCCAAAGGAGACCAATTCAATTTATGTAATGTTTATGACACAAATAATAGCATTTAATAAGAAATAATACGACACGATTATGACACCTTTACAACGGTATATGATCTGGTAAAAAAAGGTTGTTTGGGAGAAATAGCTAATTGCTTCAAACATTAAATTTGGGGCATTTTCAGAGCACTTTTTTTTAATGAAGAGAACATAGTGCTCCTTAAAACGTCAAAGCCCAATTCCCAAATCCTCCATCTCTCACTTCTCATTGTGCCTTGGGTTACTCACACAGCTCTTCCTGCTGTTTTCTACCTCAACCCATCTCTTCATTCTCTACCATGTTGGCTTCACCCTAAACCTCTCGACTCGGCTTCACACACATTTGCAATCTGAACTCAAAATTTGCCTCTAAATGAAGGTATCGAGTTTCCTCCCCTTTAAACTTTACCTATTGTTTTGCAAAAGAATGATCGTGTTCTGTTCAAAAGATAGATTTCCGGATGTCTTTGGTTTAAAATCATTTGTTTACAATGTGGGTTCTTTTAGATGCAAAAGAATTTGAAATGGCAGAAATAAATGCCGTCGTTCTGTTGAAGCAATTAATAGAATTATTATGATTGAAATTTTGCTATTTGTTGTGACGATGCGAGTGATTTGTGTTGTAGAATGTAGTAGGATTAGTTCAATATATTCACCGTGCCATTTTCCTTAAACCATAGCATTTCTGTAAACTATTTATTTTGTAGCAAATGTCGCATCGAAGTACAGGATACTCTGTTCACGAAGACATGCATCTATGTAAAATTTTTGTTGAGATCTCTCAGAAACCATTTACGGGGACATATCAGACTTCAAGCTGCTTTTGGTCTCAAGTGGGAAAGGCGTACAATGACTCAATAACTGAGGGTTGGGAGAAGCGCACTACAAGATCCTTGCAATCTCGAATTCAGACTATAACGAAGGCGACTCGCAAATTACATGGATGCATTAGGGAAGTTGAAAATTTGAACCCTCCTGGTGCATCAGATTCAGACCAAACTATTGTCTGTATAGTAAATTCTGTTCCTTGTACTATCCCCTAAGCCTTGAATACTCACATTTGCATTCAAATTGTTCGCAGTTAGATCGGGCAAAAATGTTACTCATGGAAGATCCCGAATACAGAAAAGGTTTTAAGTTTGACCATGTGTGGAACATAGTAAAAAGTTTGAACACATTCAAAGATGCTAGCGGAAGACAAGTTGCTCAGAGGCATTTTGCGAGTAATCTATCATCGGAGTCGAACAATCCCACTCCTGAATCTCAAGCACCAGCATCTCCTAAGTTGTCACAATTTTCACTTGACATACATGATGATGTTGGTGGTTCCTCTTCTGAACAATTTGGTGAGGTGAAGAAAGGTAGGTTAAAGAGGAAAAGTGAAGGAAAATTTTCAGCGGCTATTAATAGCCTGAAAGAGCAAAGTCAACAAATTATGGAGATGATGAAGAAGTCTGATGCAGACCAACAACTTCTTGATATTCTACGCCGAAAGGTGGCTTTAGAAGAATATAAATTTGACGATAAACTTTTGATGCGGGACTTGAATTCTATTAGCGATCCGGATATTCGTGCTTACATGCAAGCAGAACAAGTACGGATTTTGCAAAAAAGAAGAAAACAATAGACATGACCACCTCTTCTGCACTGTATGTTTGGTGAATATTGTTTATATTTTTAATTGTTAGTCTTAGTTTTTTTTTAATGTAATCTTAATCTATGTTTGTCTGTATCTTCCTTGTTTTTGCGAAGTAGGTCTGCTGAAAAGGGGCAACTGTGGGATTCCCAGACTTCTCTGCCACCAGTTTCTCCATTTATATTGACATTCAGAACTGAACGTCTTGTGCAGCTGGATTTGCTTTCTTCCTTGCTTCTACTGGATCTCATATACCGCCAAATTCTGCTGGCTGGTTTTCTTTGCCTATTCAACCTGAGCTCTGCTTACTCATCCCAGAATCAAATTACTCGTGTTGTGTTTAACTCTTTTGTGAATACAGAGTTAGATCCTAAGTTTCAGCATGTGGGGATTAGCAATAACTCAGTATTTTCATCCAAACTACACCGGATGGATTACTAGTTTTCGTAGTGGGGATACTTCTGTGTGACGATCACTTATAACGCCACCACAAAGCATCTGACAGTATCTTGGGTATATGAAACAGCCCCAACTTCTCAGGAAAATGCCTGCCTTGCTCATAGTATTGATTGCACAGATGTTTTACCTGAGTTTGTAACAGTTGGTTTTACAGCAATTACAAGCAGTGCCGTGGACCAACATTTACTTCATTCACGGGAGTTCAGTTCGACTTTGGAGATCAAGTCAAAAAATGGAAAGAACAATAACAATGTCGAACTGATTGTGGCTGTACCAGAGTCAGGAGATGTTTTGGCAGCAGCAGTGCTTGTAGCATTTTGTATTTAATTCAAAAATGGAAAGAAGCTCTCAAGAAGGAAGACAGCAGAATCAGCCAATTTAACATCCCTTAATGATGATCTAGAAAGAGGAACAGGTCCAAGAAAATTGTCCAAGAAACAGCCAATTTACGAAATGATTTTGATATTGTGATGAATTTTGCTGGTTATTGTCATTTCTGATTTAAAAATGACCAAATAGCTGACTAATTTTCAGTCGTAAAAAACCCTGAAGTTTCGCCTTTCTAATGTCAATATAAAAGCCTAATGGTGGATCTTAAGTTTATTACAACTAGTAGTTCTGTTCTTCCCTTTCTAATGGCCAAGTCATACTTAGTTTCTTGCATTACAATCATCTTTCTTCTTCAGCCTTCTAGTTCTACCTATTTCAAGATAACTCGCTTCAGTCCTGATCTAACCAACGTAGCTTTGCAGGGTGATGCAGTAATATCTGATGGAGAGATTGAGTTCAACAAAAATGGTTACCTCTACCGCATTGGTTGGGTTACGTTTGCACAAAGAATAAGGCTATGGGATTCTGAAACTGGAAAACTTTCAGACTTCACAACTGATTTTTCTTTCATCATCGACACTCTCGATGCTTCTCCTTATGGCCAAGGGATTTCCTTCTTCATGGGGCCGGTTGGATTTCAGATCCCACCAAATTCTAATGGAGGTTACTTAGGCCTGATCAACACCACAACAGATGGATCTCCTCAGGCACAGGTTGTATTTGTTGAGTTTGATTCGTTTGTTAATGATGGATGGGATCCTCCATATGAGCACGTGGGAATCAACAACAACTCTATTTCTTCAGTTATTACAACAGCTTGGAATGCTAGTTTTCACAGTGCAGATACTGCAGATGCTAGGATCTCATATAATGCCACAACGAAGAACCTGACAGTGTCCTGGAATTATCAGAAAACGCCGAATCCTAAAGAGAAAACAACTTTGTCTTGTACGATTGATTTGATGAAAGTTTTACCTGAATGGATAACCATTGGATTTTCAGGTGCTACAGGTACATATGTGGAATCTAATTTCCTTCTTTCATGGGAGTTTAATTCAACTTTGGACAGTACTAGTGGGAAGAGTACAAAGGCTACTGGAATAATAATAGGTGTGGTAGCCGGTTTCCTAATTGCAGTAGTGACCACGGGAACTCTGTTTGTGATTTCTCGGAGGAGGAAGAGGATGATGAAGGGGAAAGCTGCCGAGACTGCAAACTTGTCGTCGATGAATGAAGAACTTGACAAAGGAGCAGGGCCTAGAAATTTTTCTTATCAGGAGTTAGTTGCAGCCACTAACAGTTTCTCAAATGAAAGAAAGCTGGGAAAAGGAGGGTCTGGTGCCGTGTTCAGAGGACACTTCAGGGACCTAGGCATGTCAGTTGCAGTGGAGAATTTCAAGAGGTTCAAAGGGTAAAAGAGAGTATGCCAATGAGTTGAAGACAGTTAGCCAGCTGAGGCACCGGAACTTGGTACAGCTTCTAGGTTGGTGCCACGACGCCAAAGGCGATTTCTTGCTCGTCTATGAGTTCATGCCAAATGGTAGCCTTGATTCCCTCCTTTTCGGCAAGAAGACTCCTCTCAATTGGCATCTTAGATACAGAGCTGCCCTTGGATTAGCCTCTGCGTTGCTCTACATTCATGAGGAGTGGGAGCAATGTGTTCTGCATCGTGATATCAAACCAAGCAATATAATGCTTGATTCGAGCTTCAATGTCAAGCTTGGCGATTTTGGATTAGCAAGACTCATCGAACACGGATTAGATCAACACACAACAGGATTAGCTGGAACCCGTGGTTATATGGCACCAGAATATATAAGCACAGGAAGGGCTAGCAAAGAATCCGATGTCTTTAGCTTCGGCATGGTTGCTTTAGAGATTGCTACAGGAAGGAATGCAGTTGGTTCTGTCCAACAGAAAACTGAAATGAGTTTGGTAAAGTGGGTTTGGGAGCTTTATGGGGAAGGGAAACTTAAATTGGCCATAGACGAAAGGCTTCAAACAGATTTTGATGAGAAACAGGTGCAATGTTTGATGATTGTTGGTCTTTGGTGTGCTCATCCTGATCACAATCTGAGGCCAACAATAAGGCAAGCAATTCAAGTTCTTAATTTCCAAATGCAGTTGCCTGATCTTCCATCCAAGATGCCTGTGCCAATTTACCATGTACCACCTCCAACTGTCAAATCTGTTCAACCTGAAATTACTTATTCAAGCATTGAAGTAGGTCGTTAAATGGCTATGTCGGGAATGTATCCTACATCGAAGATGTATAAGAATATTATGTGCTTTATAAAGATGTGAATTGTGGGCCTTATACAAGTTAATTGGTTTTATATTGAGGAATTCTAAAACCTGCATCGTTCATAAATTCATGCAAAACCAAATATTTTTGTATTGAGAGATTTCATAATAATCTGTATTATTCATAATACTTTGAAAATCATCTTCCGTGTCTTTCTTTTGTTTGGTATGAAATGGTAAACAGACAAGAAATGTTAACTCTGAAATGTCTGGTAAATTTCAGGCAAATAAGTCAGAAAGACAAAACTGAAATGCCAGATGATATATTCGGACAGTTTTGAAGTTGCGAAATTTCTAATATTGACGACAGATTGATTGCAATATCAATTTAATATCTTAAATTCTTGTTAATTTATATTAACATTAGCACACTTTTCAAATGCAATCTTGTAATTTCATGCACAACTTGTTCTCTAAAACATTGTTTATGTTAACTTGTTCGTGAAATCCAATTTTCCATTGGAATTTTTAATTATAGTCGTCTTCTATACGCAACAATCTTTTTCAGTAGTTCCATTTTCATCGTTTAATTCTTTTAAAAAATGTTTCTACAAAATATATTAGAGTTGACAACTTGAAGATGAGCAGTAAAGACTGTTTCCTTAATGATTCTGAAGCTATGAACTTTTGAAATTCACTCCCCAAAGCTTCTGAATCTTCTGAAACCATAAACTTTTGAAATTCCAGGACGGCCTTGTTCTTTTGAGCATAATTGGTTTCTTCAGGATGTCATTGAACCTTAGGCAAATACAAAATACCAGTATATGAATTCTGAATTCAAAGTTACTTGTCATGGAATTATATCAGTCTTTGTTTCACTCTGCAATTTTAACCAGAGAACTTGGATTGTCTTGCATATATTACAAATATAAAGTTATACATATTAATCAGAACAGTTGGATTTGCTTAAGCTAACATTCCTGAATGATTATTTAGCAGTCATCAGTATCTCAAAAATGCCGTCAGACCCATAGTTCCTGAATAATGCCCAAGTTTAGAAAAAAGAGACTTGTTTCCAATACCTTCCTGTGTTCCCTCCCTCAGGTTCTTCCAAATATTAGGGACAAAAGACACAAAAGATTTCAGGTTTTATATTATGTTCTGATAAATAAAAAAATCTTATTTCTTGGTATGCACTGTTGATTTTGCAAAGTGGCCATCGATCCCTATTTATCTGTAAATTAATTCCATCTCACCTATTTGTTCAATCACGATTCTGAGAGTATCGCCGTGAAAATGCCGGCCTAAGCTAAAGCTTTCATTCTAAATTTCCCCACACGTAAAAACGACCGTCAGCTTCAGAATTTTAAATCAGGTTCTCTACCTACTGAACCAGTCAAGAGGCCGGAAATCTTTCATTGGACGGCCTGATCTATCTGCAGCTAGCTTTTGGAGGGAAAATATGGTGCAGTAATTGTGGCAAAAATACAATAAGAACAAGACAACATTACATCAATTGATTTGACCTATTAAATAAAAAACTTGTAGTTGACATCTCATAGGCCTTTTCACCTATTCATCCCTTTCAATCTTTTCACCCTCAATCTCTATGTTGTGTATTGTAACCATGGTTTTTCGAAACTTGAAACCCAGCTTTCTTGTCAATACAGTCTTCGTTTTCTTCTTGCTGCAATTCGAAAGTGGAAACGCGGTTTACTTCAAATTCACAGAATTCCATCCGAACATGGAAGAAATAATTTTCCAGGGCGATGCATTTGCATCAGAGAACGTTCTTCAACTCACAAGAAATTCAAGGAACAGTAATCTCACGCAGAGTGTTGGTCGCGCCTCATACGCAAAGCCTGTCCGCCTTTGGGATGCGAAGACAAGAAAGCTGACAGACTTCAGAAGCTACTTCACGTTCATCATGGAAGCCATTGACTTGGAGAAATTTGGAGAAGGAATAGCGTTTTATCTCGCTCCATTTGACTCGGAGATTCCTGCAAATTCAAGCGGCGGTTATCTTGGATTGTTCAATCCTGACACTGCTAGAAGTGGATCCAAAGCAAATCAGATTGTTGCTGTTGAGTTCGATAGTGCAAAGAATCCATGGGATCCTGATGGAAATCATGTAGGTATTGATGTCAATTCCATTGAGTCAGTTAAGAACATTACTTGGAAAACAAGCATTAAGAATGGATCAAAAGCTAATGCCTGGATAAGCTATAACTCCACCACCAAAAACTTAAGTGTGTTTCTGACGTATGCGAACAATCCTGTCTTCAATGGAAGTTCCAGTCTTTGGTATGCTGTCGATTTGCGGGAACTATTACCAGAATGGATTACAGTAGGTTTCTCTGCTTCCACAGGCTATAATGTTGAAATACACAACGTTCTCTCATGGGAGTTTACGTCAAGTTTGGAAGTCAAGGATCAAAACAAAACTGGATTGATTGCAGGTTTGTCTCTAGGCATCGGATTCTTGCTTTGTGGCCTAAGTGGAGGTTGGTTTATTTATAGGAGGAAGAAGGCAGGAGTTAGAAGCGAAGAGGAGGCAATTGATGTAGCCATGGAGGATGAATTCGAGAAAGGGACCGGACCGAAGAGGTTTAGTTACCGTGAACTTAGTCGCGCAACGAACTACTTTGCTGAAGGAGGGAAACTTGGAGAGGGAGGATTTGGGGGTGTTTACAAAGGATTGTTGAGCGGATCCAACTCTGAAATTGCTGTGAAGAGAGTCTCCAGAGGATCAAAACAAGGTAAAAAAGAGTACATCTCAGAAGTCAGAATCATTAGTCGTCTAAGGCATAGAAATTTGGTTCAGCTCATCGGTTGGTGCCATGAACAAGGCGAATTACTTCTCGTCTACGAATTCATGCCTAACGGAAGCCTTGATTCTCATCTCTTTGGAGGCAAAACAATGCTGAATTGGACAGTAAGGTACAAAATAGCACTTGGCTTGGCTTCATCCCTTCTGTATCTCCATGAAGAGTGGGAACAATGTGTTGTGCATAGAGATATCAAGTCTAGTAATGTGATGTTAGATTCCAACTTCAATGCCAAGCTTGGCGATTTCGGTTTAGCAAGGTTAGTAGATCATGAATTAGGCTCTCAGACAACAGTTTTGGCAGGAACAATGGGGTACTTAGCTCCTGAATGTGTCACCACAGGCAAAGCTAGTAAAGAGTCAGATGTTTACAGTTTCGGAGCTGTTGCTCTTGAAATTGCATGTGGTAGGAGACCAGTTGATGCAAAGCAAGAACCAAGCAGGGTAAGGCTAGTAGAGTGGGTATGGGAACTTTATGGAAGAGGGGAACTGCTCACAGCCGTTGACGGGAGGCTGAATGATTTCGACGAGCGGCAAGTTGAGCGTTTGATGATTGCAGGATTATGGTGCTGCCATCCTGACTTCAATCTTAGACCATCAATAAGGCAAGTTATTAATGTTTTGAACTCTGAAGCTCCATTGCCTAGTCTCCCATCGAAGTTACCAGTGCCATTGTATTATGCACCTCCACTTAAAATGTGCAAGTTCACATATACATCATCAGGATTCACTCAGACTCAATCTGGTACCAGTTGTTCGACAAATTCATCGTCACTGTCAGCAGGATCTTCGAAAGCTCTTCTAAATTCTCAGAAAGACAATGTCTAGAATATGTTTCGGAGCTTATTTTTCTTTAGTGCATTTTCCCATGCCTCATGTCTTGTGATACATATTTTTCTTCTGCTGCAAAGCCTGTAAAATAAAGATACTATAAACTTAATTGAAAAGATTGATTGAGTTGTATTCCAGATCCATCTTTATCAATCACAGTTATTCTTATTTCATTTATGTTAAAGAAGTATTTGTAAAATAAAGAGTCCGTTAACTGCATCATTGCTTGTGAAAAGTTCCTATGAAACTCTGCAGAAATCTGTTGGCATTTCCTGGACACAAAACCTGTCAATGGATGAAATATATACATATTCAATATCAACCAAATATTAGACTTATATGAAACTGTAAATGCTACGGAGAAAAATGACAATGGCAAGCAAACAATTTTCCTCTTAGATTCATCCGCCCTCAATCTCTTTGTTTATTTATGAACGGGACGGG
>CANYCX014692262.1:0-13516 GCA_948193385.1 Breynia disticha f. nivosa | reverse complement strand
CATACATATATTTACACATACATGTTTATAACTTAATATAACATCATATCCACTCAATTAACACCATTTAACATCGAATTAACACATATATCAACATCAAATCCAACCACATTAAGCATCATCTTACACATTGTTCAACCTTTCAAATTTTACAATCTCTTAACCTAATTCCTGCAACATTTATGCCCATGTTTCCTTACCACATTCTAACATCATTATACATAACTTAAACATAGTTTATCATTGTATTATAATTTATTCAACGCCCAAACATACCCAATCTCATTCTTTAACTTTGCATCCAAGAAAATGCACATTCGTTACTTTAATTCCGATCGCAACTCACACAACTTTCTTTGCACTTACACGGAATCAAATAACACATACACATTTTTCATTTCTAATCAACATCATTATTTTCAAATTAATTTGGACTAATTTCTGGGGCGTTACAACTAATGACAAGAATGAATGCAATTGATGCATTTCCAAATCCATCTCAAAATCTCACACTATCACATGCACATAATTAATTTTCATCATTCTTCCATATTCACAAAATAACATGAATACACATACATATCCATAAACAACCAACTCGTGGCATAAGCCAACACACACGTCATTCATAACTCACATGAGTTCATCACAACAACCATAACATGCCCTAATGCCACAGTCTTATGAATAATCAACACTTTTCATAAAGAATATAACATTCACATGAGCCATTTGCATTATAACTCATCGAATCACAAACTCGAGCCTCCACAGCTCATTCCATCAAATAAATCATAAGCATATAGCCACACACTCATAAATCCATCTCATTATACCACTTTCTATATCTCACTTACTCATCAACAACTCACATTAGTTTCTAAATAATTAATAGAATAATTCATAATACCTTTCCATCATCAATTTCATTCAAGCATAACAAAAACACAAGCTCATTCAATTTTCAAGCAATCCATATAAACACATTCAAGCAAATCAAGTCCTTTAATGACTCATTTTTGCTACCACTTCAACCAATGAAGCATTAATCACATATATTTAACCATGTAGAGACAAAACTTACAATGGTAAGCGTCAACATGCACTTACCTCGAGATCTGCAAAGTCGGTTCTCTGCTCAACTCTGCCCGGGGTCCTGAACACTACCTCCTACACAAATCAAACCATATTTTGCTTATTACACACATATATAAACTCAATTCCATATTCTAACTCTTATTCCTTAACAATCCCAAATCACTCAAACCTTAGAATCATCTATTTCTCACAAATATCACAATACAAAGCTGAACATGTTTGCTATCATGAATAACCATCAAAATCCCACAAAACCATACACCAAACTCACTTTATTTCAAAAAAATTTCACCTAGATTAGGAGCTTACCTTGCTGAAAAGTGTAGAAAACCTTAGGACTCGTCTATCTTATGCTTTCTTTGTAAGAGCTAAGGATTTTTAGGTGTAGGAAATGAGGATTTGAGGTTTGGAACATTTAGAATGGTGTTTTTAGGGTTTGGGAATGAGAGGGGACGACTAGGAACTCTAGGGTTAGTAAATAACACTTACTCTCTCTCCTATCACATAAAAATGCGTCTCTTTTTAAAACTCCAAACAGGGCGAACGGTTTGAAGAACTGGCTGGCCAAACCGTTCTCCATATTGTTCTAGACTCCTGTCCACAAAAAATTAACTTTTTGTCCACGACTGAAGCGGTTTAGGGACGGTTTGGCTAGGTCGTTCCCTAGGTCGTTTGGCCTTATTGTTTGCATATTTTTTCAAGAATATTTCATTAAATTTTTTGGCGTTAAAGATACGTACCAGGCAAAGGTTACCCTTGTAAGAGAATTTGGGAATAGCCTTAGTAGCATATTCTGATAGTTAGGATATCCCAAAAATCCCCCCACATTGCGTACTGAACCTTACAGCGTGCTCCACTATAGACTGACCTCTATCACATATAGGCTCTGTGTAAGTAAGGGTGAGTTCTGCCTAAGGGGCAGTCCACTAATCGCAGGCTCAGAGTTGCCGCTGCCCCCAAGTGTAACATTCCTGCCAATGGAGGGGGTGCCTTCTTCATACAGGGTTGGTTGCGTCAATGGGCTAGTATACCCTTGAGTGAGTGCAGTAGGCCTTAGGCATATCCTCCCTCTTGTGCAGGGTTGGTAGACAACAGCTACTTGTTTCCCATTGTTAGCTTCCACGTTTCCTCTGATCTCCACCCAACTGGTTTCTTTTGGCATCTTTCTAAGCGGAACTCCCTGTTTAGTCTCAACGTGAACCGCATGATGGAAAGAGGCCATGGGTTTCGGCCTTTTAGGGCCTGGATGCTCTCAGTCATTTCTTCAGAGGTTTCTACACAGAAACCGTCAGCCCTAACTTGGTCACGACCTCTGTCAATTGAGTCATTGACTGGGTCATGAGCTGAGCCATTTGGTTTATTGACAGTGCCAAGAACCCATGTCTTTTTGCATTGCCCGAATAGCCTGCAATACGTCCAGTGAGTTTTGGCCCGAAGACGCATCTGGCACGTGAGAGGCCATAGGGATATTAGCTCCTTCCACGTCTTTGGCCTCCGCTTATCGGTTTTTTATCACTACCATTGTTGACACATAGCCCCACCGAGCGTGCCAAATTGTTTGCCTCATTTTTAGGAAGGCAAAAACTTTGTCCTTTCTAACTACGAATGCACGAAACGGAGTTAGAAAAATAAAAGCAAGCATTTTGGAAATGCTATCGTTATTCCAAACAAAAAATAAATAAAACGCACGAAATCTGAAATTAACCAAACGATTGACAAATGAGAAAATTAGGACGATCCTTTCCTAAGGGTCATTGACTCAATGGACTCAAAATCGTCAAATCGACAATAAATAAATATGAAGAAAACGAAATATAACTGTAGTGAGCAGAAAACAAAAGCTGACAATAGCTATTGAAAATACTTAAAAATAAGAGCAAACTTGTTGTCAGAGAGTTGATGATGATCGATGATGGATCCATTTTCTGTTCAATTTCTCTATATTTGTAGAGCTTTTGCCAAAAAATACTTTCCTTTGACAGGCACCAAATAATCTGTCAAAAAGTAGATATTCTCCTTGATTGATTCTGTCAAATATTCTTGATTTGTCTTCTTTCCTTAATCTCTGTCAAGACTTTATAACAAACCTCGGCTCAAAACTTACTTGAGCTCCTGCTTAAATCGACCCATTGGAATGAAAATGGAATCGGGGGTGAAATGAAGGGAAATGCAATAACAAGTATTTTTTCTTTTTCATAGTTATTTCATGACGAGATAAGGTGCTTAAATCTAAATTGTTTTTCAGTCAATAAGCTCTCTGATGTGATGATTGATGATATACCCAGCCAACAGTCTGTCGAATACGAGGAGTTATTCATCGAGGATTTAACATAGAGAAATTGGTGCCAATGGCATTTATGATATATTTAATCAAAAGTAAAAATGAGTTCAGAGTCTTTCAATACTCACAAAGAGCCAAACAAATTGAAAATATACTAGGAGTCCGAAACTAAAAAAACTAAAACGGGAACAAAATGCTAACAAAGAAAAATAAGGAAATGTCCAGAAAGAAAAAGCATAGTAGCATACAACAAATTTTCATGTTTAGACGAAAACACCTATGTATTCTGAAATAAGCACGTTAGGATCTTTGCAACATCATATGTGTATATATTCTTAACCAATGCTACAACATCACCTTATCCAAAGGCTATGCACTAAAATAGCCATCTGAGAAGCCAGCGTTTCTCTTTTCTTTCTAATCCAAGAAATAATTATGAAGAAGTAATGTTTCATCAGGAAATTTATAGTAGAAATCTAAGTATAGTAGAACACTTGGAGGCTGTTTATTTATAGTAGAAATGTAAGTATAGTATAACACTTGGAGGCTGTTATTTACAGTAGAAATCCAAGTATAGTAGAACACTTGGAGGCTGTTTATTTACAGTTGAATCTAAAAGGATAAAAACAACTCAAAAAAGATGAGAACATATCTGGAAGAGCTAAGGATTCAAAATTAATTAAAATTGAGCTAAATTTCCTTAACAAAAGTAGAACACTTGGAAGCTATCGCCTGTCACTATCCAACTTGTAAGTTTCTTGGCTTTGATTCCCTTTCTCGATGATTCATCATATATGCACTAAAATAGCCATCTGAGAAGAATTAGGAAGACTAAATAAGTTATAACGAAATAAAGAAAACTAGAGCAACACCTTTTAGTATTGGGTTCTTTAGAGGATTCAAGATCATGTGTAGAATTAGTTTGCGAGGCACTTATCACAAATCCTCGATGAATGACTCCTCAAACTCGAATGAACTCCTTGATAAAAAACTCCTCATATTCGATTATCTGATGGCCCCTTATATCATCAATTGTCACATTAGAGGGCTTATTAACTGAAAAAGAATTCAGATTTAGCACTTTATCGGGTTAAGAAATAACTATGAAAAAGAAAATACCTGTTATTGCATTTTCCTACATTTCACCCCCTGATTCCATTTTCTTGAAGCCTTTCTCTCTCTTTCTTTTTAATTCAAGAAATAATTATGAAGTAATGTTTCCAGTAACTTTTAATATGACACTCTTTCAAAGGACTTGAGACATCTATTGGATCTTCATAAAACAATCTCAACCATTAAAATGAGTAATTTAACCTTACCTTCACTAAAACAACCTACTATTAAGTAAAAGTTCTCTATATTGAATTACATGTACGTTTTGCTAAAAAATTCAATATTTTCGTAAAAGGACGTAATATTCAGTAAAATATTTTCATTTTTCAGTAAAGTAACTTCATTATTCCATAAAATATAAAATTACTTATTGTAGTATATATTTTGCTGAAAATATAAGTAGTTCAGCAATAAAAAAATAATATTCAGTAAATATATGCATTTTTAGTATATTGACTTTATTATTCTGTTAAATATGAAATTGCTGATCGTAGTATATTTTACTGAAAATATAGTAGTTTAGCAATAAAAAATTTATCTAGTAAATATGTGCTTTTTTAGTAAATTAACTTTATTATTCTGTAAAATATAAAATTACTCATTGTAATATATATTTTATTAAAAAATATAGTAGTTCAGTAATAAAAACAATATCAAGTAAATAAGTGCATTTTCAGTAAACTAACTTCATTATTTCGTAAAATATAAAATTACTCATTGCAGTATATATTTTACTGAAAATATAATTGTTCAGTAATAATCATTCTTATTACGTAACTTAATTTTAATTTTAGTAAAACGCCTAGTTATTAGATAAAATTCACATCACTAAATGACAAACAAAATTTACTGCAAATTTAACATTTTCGTAAAAAGTTAATTTTAGTAAAACATGTACACCTTCTATAAATTAAATTACTCATTCCGTAAAAAATAATTCAATAACAACTATATCATTAAGTGATTTAACATCATTTTTAATAAAACTATTAATTATTACACAAATATTAACATTATTGAATTGCATAAATGATTACTAAAACGTCAAAATACTTTTGTAAAAATATGATTTTCAGTAAAACATATTCACATTCAGTATATTAATTTATTCATTCAGTAAAAAATAAAATTACTTAATGTAGTGTGTACATTACTCAAATTTGTCAAACCATGAGTTTTTTCACTTACCCGAAATTTTAAACCAAAATTGGTCAAAACAATAACTCAACCCAATTATTTCAATTCTATACACCCATGGGAGTATTCTCCACACAAAATAAAATCTATGGTTGACAATTAAAGTAGCTCATCCAATGGTCTTATTAGTTGCCTCAATGAGTCCGTCAACATGGGTTCTCATACTAAGAGTTCCCAATGTTTCGACTTCTTTATTTGTCTTCTCCCTTGCGTTCTCCGTGTTTTTTTGGGAATATCTTTAGTTCAATGCTTTAATAATTATTCTCTCTGAATCCTAATTCAGGTATGGAAAATTTTCTAACTTGGTTCACATGAATCGATTTGAATAAATTTTTGAGCTTGTTTCATTAACAGAGTTTGAATACTCAAAGTTCAGATTGAAAAGCTTGCACACATTTTTGTTTAATGTCCGTAAATAAATTTGTGAATAAAGTCGATTACATATTTTATTTTTTATTTTAATATGTAATTTTTATATTTCTTGTATTTTTAGCAAATATATAGTTTATTTAAAAATGAATCAATGTTAGGACAAAATCATATTTTAAAAAAAAATACATAACATCTTACAATTAATTATACTATACTAATTAAAGATAATAATTGTATTAATATAAAAAATAAAAAAAATCATAATATTCAATAAGTGGGTTAATGATTTTACATTTAACAAAATTTCATTTTAATCTTTATTTGCTCAAGTTTGAAAAGCTCGCGAAGAAACTTGTTAGCTCGCAAGCTTTAATCGAGCCGAACTAGAACGAAATTTTAAACTCAATAAAATTCATAGTTCAAACTCGAACTCGTGAACCTTTTAATGGTTTAACTTAAGCACTACAAAGATTGACACAACTCAACTTGATTACAACCCTATTAGTGAATCAAAAACCTTCTTTTTGCCTTGCGGTCTCCAAGTCCAGTTGTTGGCTTTGCTCCACCAATCGAAAAGCTAGTTGATTGTGTTGCTCCTTTCTTTTTTGAGTTCGCGTCTTTCTTTCCACTGACTTTCGATCTCGCACCACCACCCACTTCCCTGCTTCTTTCAGCACAGGTGCTTTGACAAAACAGGGTTTATGATAAGGGGCTTCTTTAACAACATGTACTTTCCTTTACATTGGCCTTTCTTCTTTTCTAACCTAAACTTTCTGAATTCTCCCCTCTAACCTTGGAGCATTCTCCCTTTGTCTCCTTTCATTGAGTCAATCCCTCAAATCAAGGGCATCCACATTTACAAAGCCTGCCCCTTGGGGAAAGGGTCCATGTCCACCAACATGGTCTCCTCAGAAAATTTGATTATTCCCTTATTAATTCTTTCTTGTATGATATTTTTGAAAGCCCAACATGCATTCGTAGCATGAGTCCATGTGTTGTGGAATTTACAGTAGTCTTTTCCTTTCTGTTCTTCCTTTTGATGGTAAAGTATGACCCTCTGACAAACTTAGGAAATGCTCATGCAACAAAAATCAAATATCTCTCCAGTTTTAGTAACATCAAAGGTATACTTTAAATTCCTTTTGTCACCTCCTTTGACGTTAGAACTTAGAGCTTTGTTTGACAAGCTTTGGGTAGGTAATATTCCCTTTGCCTGCAACTGCTGCCACAACCACTTCCACCCCAGAAATTTTAGGTACATCCACCAAGTGAACCTCATAGAAATAAGTTCCCATCGCTTACTTCCTTCTGGATGCATCTTCGTGCAGTAATTCCTCATACTCTATGACTTTGGTTGCCATCTTATAAAATTCTCAAAAATCCATCCCTTGGAATTTTTCACAGCTCAAAATCCAGCCCCCCGTTGTGCCATTCTAACAAACTCAATTTCTAGAATGAGCAGTCTGCATTTGTTCCTCATTGTTTTGAACCTGGCTATAAAATCATGTGCCCTTTCTTCAAGGGCCTGAGTTAGTCTAGATATATCAGCTATGCTCACCTCTAGCTCACTTCTAAAGTATTGCGCTTGAAAGAGTTTCTGCATGTCAGGCTAACTAAAGACAAAATATCTTGTAACGTGCTAGAATTTGTACGAATTAATTTATATGCGAAATAACTTAAAACAGAAGCAAATCGGATCAATTTAGTTAAGTGCAAAAAATTCTGCACAAAATTGCAGTAAGCACGGTCATGAGCACGCCCTCGTGCTCATGGGTGCTGAAGAGCACGATATCGTGCTCGTGTTTGGGAAATCAACACGACTTGTGTTGAATAAATTGCAGAATGAACATCGTGCACGATGGAACAAAAACACGTGCTGAGAAAATGATGGCACGAGCAAATGGCACGACACGTACTTGAGGTCGTGTTGATTAGAATGTATCGAGTAATCTGATTTGATTCCATTCATTTGCAAAAACCGAGAAAACAAGCTAGCAGTTGATTAAATTTAGTTCAGCAACCTCAGAAAGCAAGAAATCACTTCATTCTTGCAAGAAATCAGATTTAAGTCATAACATAAGCTTCTATACTTGTTCTTGGATAGTTATGAATGAGTTTAGCTTACTGAAAACCTATGGTTCTGCTGGATTAAAGTGTATATAGTTGATGAAACATATCCTAGAATTGGTTGATGTTCTATGAATGGAATTAAGAGAATGAATGATTGATTATGGAATTGTTTGATTGTCTAAGTGGATCTAGATGATTGTGAGCCAAGAGATTAGTCGGTGGTGAAGTGGTGCGAGGTTTGCACATATTTTAAGGTAAGTGGTTTCCACTTACGATGATATATATATACGAGTATTTTGTATGGTTATAATATTAATCCTAATTAAGTATCTTTATACTTAAAGATTGATGAAAGAAAGAAAGAAGAGATTAAAAGCTTGATAATTAAGAACAAATTATGTATGCTCATATGTGTATTATGTTTAATTAATATGATAAGCTTGATGAGATTTCTAGCTTGTGATTTGTATGAGCATGGTTTTGTGATTGGGATTTTTATGCTCTGTTGGATTATATGCCTGATTGATTTTATGTTGACTTGTAGTTGACATTGTGTATATTTTAGCATGTGATTTCCTATGGCATATGAAAGCACGAGATTTGCCTTGTTATGAGCATACATATGATTGTTGAGGCCATTTGAGTGCATATATTCATTGGTGTTGCATGATTTGCGTGACATTGGGCCGGATTAGTAGGTTGGACCTACGGACTATTCAGCGTGTGATGCGAACTGTCAATTGAGAGATTCCTGGCAGGTTGGTTGAGATATTCTCGATAGGTCGGTTGAGAGATTCCCGATGATTCCGAGTGAGACGCTCGATGCCAGTTGAGAGGTTCCCGATGTCGACGAGATTCCAAAGGATGTAAGCCCTGGGCATTCGCATATGTGTGTGTGTGTTATTCATTTCCATATATGAGACAATTGACATTCATTATGGCATGATTTTACTGTTATTGATACTTGAATGCTGGATTAATATGGTGAATTTCATATGATATGTATATTTGGTATGTTTTGGTACTTAATAATAGAAATGATGCAAACAAGTATGTTTTGGTATTTGATGAGTTTAAATATTGTTCAAATGTGTTATGCTCTGGGTTGAATAGGGACAAACCTATGTACAACTTGTTTGCTGTAAATTGAATCGAAATAGAGAATAATGTACCAAAACAGTAACTCAGCACGACCATGTGCTAACCAGCACGACTCGTGTTGCTGGGCAGAACTCTGGAAACATGACGAGCACGTCCTCATGCTCTAGGGTGGCAAGATCGCGTTACCTGGGTTTGTGTTATATGAACACAGCTCGAGTTTGATTTCGGTGCAACGTGTTAACTGGGAAAGCTGTTGAGCACGTCCTTGTGTTCATCTAGCACGATCTCATGTTGTTCCCTTACACTCAATTTATTCAATATTCTGATTGTCACTTACTGAGTATTTGTGAATACTCACCTATTTGAATGTTGAATTGTTGTGCAGATCGCAGGTAGCTGTTGTAGATTGAATTGCTGGTGATTAAAGGCATATCAAAGTTGATTTTGAGGTCCAGCTCCAGGAATTTGTTTCTAGCTTATGTTATGTACATTTGTACATACATGTATAAATATGTCTTGGCTTCTGTGTTTGTATGAATTTGATCAATGTATTTTGAGATGAGATTTTTTTATAAAAATTATAGTTGTTTATTTCTATTATTATATAAAGTCGAGATCAAATTGGGAAAATGGTTTTGAGCTCCACATATCTTGGCAGAGATACGTACCAGGCAAAGGCTATCCCTATAAGAGAATTTGAGAATAGCTTTAGTAGCATATTCTGATAGTTAGGATATCCCAAAAATCCCCCACATTGCGTAGTGAACCTTGCAACATGCTTCACTATAGATTGACCTCTGTCACATAAAAACAAAGCAAAATCGAGGATTTTCACCCCTTTTGGGAAAGGATCCCTATCAATTTACTCTAGATAAGGTTTCTAGAATCCGAGTCTCACAATGGGCCAAAAACATGGGCCCAATAAATCTTGGACTACCTCATGAACTGCATTTGCATCCACCTAACCCAAATTTCTTCCATATATGGTCTATGCAAGTAAGGGTGAGTTTTGCCCAAAGAGCAGTCCACTGACCGCGGGCTCAAAGTCGTCGCTGCCCCCAAGTGTCACATTCCTGACAATGGAGGGGCGCCTTTTTCATATAAGGTTGTTTGCGTCACTGGGGCAGTATACCCCTGAGTGCGTGCAGCAGGCCTAACCACCGGTGGAGTCGAAGCCTTAGGCATATCCTCCCTTTTGTGCGGGGGTTGGTAGACAGCAGCTACTTGTTTCCCCTTGTTAGCTTCCACGTCTCCTCTGATCTC
Organism: Breynia disticha f. nivosa; assembly: GCA_948193385.1. Classification (NCBI taxonomy): domain Eukaryota; kingdom Viridiplantae; phylum Streptophyta; class Magnoliopsida; order Malpighiales; family Phyllanthaceae; genus Breynia; species Breynia disticha. The sequence continues at coordinate 3,021 of CANYCX014692262.1, read as the reverse complement.
CACCCCACTGGTTTCTTTGGGCATCTTTTTAGGCATAACTCCTTGTTCAGTCTCAAAGTGAACCACATAATGGAAAGAGGCCATGGGTTCTGGCCTTTTAGGGCCTAGATGCTCTCGACCATTTCTTCAGAGGTTTCTGCACAGAAACCGTCACCCCTGACTGGGTCACGGCCTCTGTCAATTGAGCCGCTAACTGGGTCATGAGCTGAGCCATTTGGTTTATTAACTGGTTTAGTGACAGTGCCAATGAACCTGTGTCTTTTTGCATTTCCCGAATAGTCTGCAACACGTCCTGTGAGTTTTGGCCCGAAGACGCCTCTGGCACATGAGAGGCCATAGGGCTATTGGTCCCTTCCACGTCTTTGGTCTCGCTTCTTGGTTTTTTGTCATTACCATTGTCGACACATGGTCCCACCGAGCGTGCCAAGTTGTTTTCCTTTTTTTGGGAAGGCGACAAACGTCGTCCTTTCTAACTACGAATGCACGAAACGGAGTTAGAAAAATAAATTCGAGCGTTCCAAAAATGTTACCGTTATTCCAAAATAAAAATAAATAAAACGCAAGAAATCTTAAATTAACCAAACGATTGACAAATGAGAAAATTATGACGATCTTTTCCCAAGGGTCATTGACTCAATGGACTCAAAATTGTCAAATCGACAATAAATAAATAACAAGAAAACCAAATATAACTGTAATGAACAGAAAATAAAAGCTGACAATAGTTATTGAAAATATTGAAAAATAAGAGCAAACTTGCTGTCAGAGAGGTTGATGATGATTGATGATGAATCCATTTTCTGTTCAATTTCTGTCTATTTGTAGAGTTTTTGGCATAAAATACTTTCCTTTGACAGACACCAAATAATCTGTCAAAAAGTAAATATTCTCCTTGATTGATTCTGTCAAATATTCTTGATTTGTCTTCTTCCCTTAATCTCTGTCAAGACTTTATAACAAACCTGGGTTCAAAACTTACTTGAGCTCCTGTTTAAACTGACCCATTGGCATGAAAATGGAATCAGGGGTGAAATGAAAGAAAATTCAATAACATGTATTTTTTTTCTTTTTCATAGTTATTTCTTGACGAGATAAGGTGCTTAAATCTAAATTGTTTTTCAGTTAATAAGCTCTCTGATGTGATGATCGATGATATACCCGGCTAGCAGTCTGTCGAATACGAGGAGTTATTCATCGAGGATTTGAGATAAATGGCCCGCAAACTACAAATAATGATTCTGCACATGATCTTGAAGGGGAAGACAATACTCGCGTTGAATCCCCTGAAGAACCCAATACTGAAAGGTGCTGCTCTGGGTTTCTTTATTTCATTATAGCTTATTTAGCCTTCCTAATTTCTTCTCAGATGGCTATTTTAGTGCATATATGATGAAGCATCGAGTAAGGGAACCAAAGCCAAGAAGCATGCTAGTTGAATAATTGTAATGTCCTGGAAATTATAGGAATTTAAATATTTTGAAAATACATTACAACGGGATCAAATCGGATCGATTTAAGTAAGAATTGAGAAAAACATCAATCAGCACGCTCGTGCAGCATGCCCGTGTTCATGAATGCATAAGAGCACGACCTCGTGCTGATAATCTGGAAATCAAAACGATTCGTGTTGAATTAATTGCAGAATGACACCGTGCACGATGTAACAGAACCACATGCTGAGAAAATCATGGCACGACCCGTGTTTAGGTCGTGTTGAATGGGAATGTATCGAGTAATCTGTTCTGATTCAATTCACTTTGCAGACAGAGAGAAGGAAGCTAGCTGGTGAATTGAGAAAACCTAGAGTGTGAGTTCAGCAGCAAAACTCAGCAAGAAACATCAAATTCTTGCCAAGAATCATTTTCAAGTTCAATTAAGGTAAGCTTTGTACTTGAATAAGAGTTTAAGGAGATGATTTAAGTTGCTATTGAAGTTGTACGCTGCTGGAATTCATATGATTGATGGAATTTTAAGTTGTTACGTTGTTAACAATGGATTTAGGTTAGTAAGTGATTAATATTGAAGAGTTAAAAGGAAGTGAGAGTAAAACAAGAGTTTATGTTCAATTGTTAAGTAAAAGGGCTAAAATGTTAAGTGTTATGGGAAAATCATATTGTTGTGAGGAATTAATTTTTTCTATGTCTATTTGATTGTTTAGGAGGATCTAGACGAATCAAAGCTTAAGCAATTGAAATCGTGCGATTTGTACGATATTCGAGGTGAATGGTTTTGTACACTTACGATATAAGTGAGTACTTTAGTTATAAGTGTTCATACACTTATGTACTTTCCTTGACTCAATTATAATTAAAAGCCTTAAAATGCTTTAAAATGAAAATAAGGAAAGAATGCTCATAAATAGATTCGAAGGAATGAAATGGGCTTAAATTGAAATTCTTGCTGATGAATGAATGTTATGAGCATGGTAAGGTTGGCTTGAGTATAATCTTACTGTATGGATTCATATATGAGGTATGAATTGTGTGAGTATGCTGTTATACTGATGTTACATTGACATATGGTTGATACATGCTCTGTTGGCTAGTTGCTGTTATTGTTTTCGTATTAAATTTGCGATGATCATTGAAGCATATGTTTTGCTTTGTGGAGCATGTGTGAGCATACTTGAAATGGTGGCCTTTATAGTCGATTGTGATATTGTGACCTTATGGTTGATGGTGATATTGTGGCATTTATGGTCGTGGCCTTTGTGGTCGTATATGTTATTTGACCTTTATGGTCGTGGCCTTCAAGGTCGATATTAGAGAGACACAAGCCCTGGGCATTCATCTTTGGAATTGTGTGTGCTAGATATTTATGTGCATATATGTAAATATGGCATTCATGATTGGCATGTGTTCTTGCGTAATGATATGTGAATGCTGGATGAAAAAGACGACATAAGGAATGTTAATGTGCTTAAATGCATGGTATGGTTCTTATGAGTGAGTTGTGCTTAGCTATTGATTCTACTCTTAATTGAGTTTATATGTTGATATGAGTGTACAAAAGATATGTATG
>CANYCX014690323.1:0-10394 GCA_948193385.1 Breynia disticha f. nivosa | reverse complement strand
ACCCATGAATCTCAGTTCGAGTTTGAGGAAAAATGGATGGAGGCAATGGGAAAATTGGAGTAATTCATTGCTTCTCAAGTGTCCTTCAACCAAAGCTTGGAAAGTTTCATGGAGGTGCAAGACTCAGTCAACAAGTCTACTTTTAACAGTTTGCACAGCTTAACATGTCAAGTCAGGCACTGGGCTGAGAAATGGGCGAAAAATGAAACTTATCAACCACCTAGCCTACCAACTAAGCGAGGGCAAGTGATTAAAGATGACGAGGAAATGGATGCTAGTGAATAAAAGGGTGATTCGAATATTGAGTCCACCAAAGAGATTAAGGAGGGTTATTTGATGGATGAAGTGGTGGAGGATTTAGTGTATAGAGGTGATTTTTCACATATACATACACCTTGGGAGGACACATTTATAAGTAAAGGTGAAGTTTGTGCAAACTGTGGCCACAATGGATGGGGTGAGAAGAAGAAGATATCTAAGTGCAGATTTTTGAAGAAAATTGAGGTTAAAGGCACAAAGAACTCGACTAACTCTACTCTCAAGAGGCAATCAATGTTGATAGGGCCTAGGGAGCACAAGGTCACCTTTGCTTGGAGTCGAAGGAATGCCAAACCACCAACATAACACTTCATTCATGATCCACTTTGTGTCCGCAATGACGTAAAACTATGTGATTAAATAATGGCTTTTTATTGCATCCCTTAGTTTCATTCACATTTATTTTATTTATTTTATTTTTCTTTTATTTTGATATGTATGCATTCATCGTTTAGGAGAACGTCTATTTTATGTATTGCATTTTTACATTTTTTGTATTTGTGGTTGTCAATGGCCATATTTATTTTGCCTTTCGCTCTAAGGTCTATACATAGATGGATGCCTCATACTTGGATGGATCAGGATACCAACCCCGGAATGGAAGATGCGTATTAAATCGAGAGAAGATTTCTCTTCCTTTACTCTTGTTCTTTATGAATTTATATTTTCGATTATTGTCCTTCATTATTTCATAATTGAGCATATTTGCGACCTTGAGGACAATGTCGAACTTAAGTGTGGGGGAGGGATTATATGTTTGATTTCCATTTCATTTACGGGTTGGGGATGTGCGTGCATTTCAAAGTGTGAGAATTTTTTCAAATTTTTCGCAAAATTCATTCAATTTTTCCATTAAAATTTTCGCACTTTCTTTGTGTGTATGTTGGTTGTATTGAATTGTGAGTGAAATTGATATGCCATGTATGGTTGAAATCGTTGAAAAGAGAACTTGTATAAAATGGCGAATGTAGGTACATATTGCGATTAAGGACCTTAGACTTGATCTTGCAAAGCTATGATGGGCTAGCTTGAATGGTTGTGTGGGATGATTGTTGAGTTTGGTAAAGGAGGTGTAAATGGGCAATATTTGTTGGCATTTGAGGCTTAATTGCTTCTACTTGCACAAAAGAATTAGAGAGTTTTGGCCTATGAAAATTTAAAAGAAACAATTCTTGAAAATTGTCATTGGTGCTCATAATAAAAATGAATAGACTTTGAATGGTCGGGAGTGCATGCCGAAAGGGTGTCACTTTCACGTTCACTAGAAGTCTTAAGAAAATAAAAGTTTCCAAATGACCGGGAGTGCGCGCCAAAAGCGGGTCACTTTCGCTTTCGCTAGAAAACTTTTTGAATAAAAATAAGAGCACAATTTAAGAAAACGCATTTGGAAAAATGATTTAGGCCAAAATTAAAATTTTCTTTGTGTTGATATGATGCAAGATAGTAACTCCGATGCTAGCAAGTGTTTGACCTAGAGATACCGCCAAACTCGAGAATTTGACCCAGAGGAGTAAGCAGCGATGTATCACATTAAATGTAGTGCACAACAGTATCTCGACTATAATATCCAGAGAGATCAGGAGGTCAACAGATAATTTTTAGAGATTCGATAGTAGTTGGGCATTGTTGAGTAACAACAATAGGTGATAGCTTATAAGCAACATCAGATTAAGGAGAGGCAGAGGGAGCAGGAAGATCAGTTATGTAGGATTCAAGATGATAGGACCAAATATACACATTTATTCCACTTATTTCTAGTTGATTTTCATGTCATTTTATTAGATAAACCATGTGATCTTATAAGCTTATGTTCTTTTTGGTTTTATCTGGGCGCGATTAAGGAACATGAAGAAATTGCCATGATTTGATGGAAAAAGAAGACACATCGAGCGGGGCCATTTTAAAGGCATAAACGCCTGAGTCACGAGCTTGAATCGGAGCTTAATTCATTGCTAAGTTAGAAAATTTAATCATGCCAAGGCAAGCCAAGAACTGTGGTGCAAATGATAAGTGTTTTGAGCTCGCTGGACACAATTAGACTCAAACGGACTCATTTTCTGGGCTTGCAATTTTGGGCAGAATATGAGTCACGAACGTGATTCAATTTACCAAGAACATGACTCTCATTGCATGAAGCAAATATGTTTCTAGAAGGTGAGTCACGAACGTGACTCACCATGATCACGAATGCAGGACACAAAATAGACTCAAACGGACTCAAATAGACTCAAACAGGCTCATTTCCTTGGCTTGCAAATTTTGGGTAGAACACGAGTCACGAACGTGACTCAAAAGAGTCACTAACGTGACTCACATTCTAAAAGATAAATTGGAGGCAGAAAAGGAGTGACAAACGTGACTCATTTGAGCCACGAATGAAGGGCTGCTGATAGCAAACGTGATTCATAAAAATGGTCCAAAATTGTCCTTGTTTTGAGTTGATTAAGTGGGGGCATTCTTGACACTTTCAAGGGGCTGAAGGGAGATTATAAATAGGGTTTGTGTAGGTCATTTTAGGGGTCTTTTGGCCACCCTTGAAGTGAGAGCAAGAGCTTGGAACTAAGGGTTTCTCTCTTCCATCTTTGTTTTCCTTTTTATTTCTCTTTTGTTAATCTTTTACCTGGCATGTTAGGCTAGTGTTTGTGTTGGGTCTTTCTTGGATGTAAATAGATGATTATGCTTGGTTGTCTTATATGTTACATTTAGGTTTTAAGTTTGATTGGTTTATCTTTTGATGAATGCATGTCTATTTGATTATGCTTAATGAATGAATAGTTTAATGGGCAATTCTGGTTGATTGTTGTTACCTGCACTATGCCAAAATTGCGAAAGCCGAGGTTTAGGGAGGGCTAAATCATTACTTGAATTTACGTCAAAAAATACCTAGTTGTGACAATCTGGGATTAGATATTCATAGATAGCAATTAATCGATTGCACTTTAGGAACAATTAATTGCATTTGCTTGTTAATTATTCGTTGCTAGTAATCCTATTCCAAGTTGCGAAAGCCTAGGTTTAGGAAGGCTAATGAAATAGAGTTAGGGCTTGTTTGGATAGAAATATACCAAATGACCTTGATGAGTTTGATGAAATGCCTAAGTGACTAGTGCATTGCCTAGTTTAGTGTATCACGAAAGTAGAACACTAGCTAGACTGAATGACACAATTTCGAGCATCCCGAAAGGGACTCTTAATTGAGGATAACGCGAGAACAACATCATTAAGCTCAAGTAATTAAGTAACAAAGTGTATTCTTTATTGAAATCTAGGAAAACTCACATTTTTATTCGATTGTTGAGTCTTTATTTTAGTGTTTGTTTTTACATTTCCTTGTTCAAATCAAAAACCCCAAATTGCAATTCATGTTTAATTTCTTTCCTTTATTTTATTGCTAGCACCAAATCAATTTAAATACAATGTTCCTTCATCCCGGGAGGCATACTTATGTGGTAAAACTACACTAATCTAGTGTGCTTGCTAGACACTGATCAAAAGAGAAGGGGTTAAAACTTGAAATCGTGCCATTTTCTTAAATCTTGCAAAATTGATGTGAAATTATAAACTAAGGAGGTAAGGAAGAAGAAATAATAGAAGAATTTAGAGTAGTTCGGCACAACCTTGACTACTCCACTACCATAGTACCACTACTAAGGATTTGGAAACTTCCACTAATTTCTTTCTTTTACAAATTCACTTTCAAGACAAGCAAGAACTCTATTACAATGATAACTTACTAAAATCTCACCACAAAAATTCTAACTTCAACAAATAGACACTTACAAGCACTTCTTAACCAGTTACAATTTGCTTCTTCAAGCTTCAAATATTTTACTTTTTGTTTTTGCCCAAATGCTCTAAAATTTGTTCTCAACTTAGTCTTTTGTGTTTCTAAAGTTGTAGTATTGTTTCCAGCAGTGTTTTGGACCCTTTTATACCTCTCTCTTATGTTTATGGTCGTTAGACACAAAAACTAGTTGTTTGGTTTTGAAATGCCCATGCATTTAACGTTGTGTCAGACTTGGTAACGTAGGTATACCAATAGTAATGTACGTTACCCAAAATGTTTGTCTGACTGTTCGCTTGTTCGCTCCATTTCCAGTGACTTCCAGTGAGAAGCAGAAGCTTTTTGTCTCAACCTAACATACGTTAAATTTAGGCACAAACGTGCGTTAGTGCTAGTAACATACGTTACATTGTCTTCAACACACGTTACTTATTTTGCTTGAAATCTGGATTCTGCCAAGAATAATGTATGTTAAGCTTTAAGTATAACATACATTACTTTATTATAGAATGTTGTTTTTGACCTGCAAATCAATCTTTATCATTTAACAAGTCAGCACATTATCAAAACTAAGTTAGGGACCTAATGCTGATCACTCTTGATCCAACAAGTTCTAGGCATTCCACCAGGAGATGACTAGCCGCTTAGATTCTATCAGGACTAGTCTTAGATCTCTGACAGAGTGTCTAAGTTGTCGTTCTTCTGGAGCTGTAGATTTTGATGCTACTTATGAGCGTGTCAATGCACTCCTACACCACCACCAGGTACACCTTCATCTGTTCATTCTCCTCAGCTGTAGTCTTCAGCACCACGAACAGCTCAGCGTCCAGCTTCAACCTTGGCAATCACTTATCTTCCACCCATTGACTTTCAGTATCTACCACCGCAATACTTTCCTAGAAAACATCTGCATTTTCCTCCTCTAAGTTGATGATTATATATTATTTTAGAACTTGGCTTTTCATACATGTATGATTATTATGATACTTGTATGGTGACATTTTTACTTGATTGTTCGACTTTTTCCATTTGCCATATGATATATTATCATATTTGATTTTCTGTGGGTTGTTATGGTTTGTTGAGTTATTTACTTGCACGTTTTTGCTCATTCAGATGGATTTATTGAGTTGATGATGATTTTTTGTAGCTTGTGTATTATGCAGGTGCTGTCTGTGACTTTTTTGCAGCAGGACGGCCCGTTCCTACAACATGATGGTCGTGCTACATCACTGAAGTGTTTCGTAAATGTAAGGGCTCACACGAGCTCGTGCCATCACCACAATGGACATGTTGTTTTAAAAATCAACAAGACTCGTGTTGTTTCACACGACTTGTGCTGACCAATCACCATGGCCCGTGCTGGCTCCAACTCAGCTCATACCAGTGCCAATCATGGCCTGTTTTTCGCTTTCGACGCGCCTTGAACTACATTTACGACTCCAAATTTCTTCTCTTACTTTTTAATTCCTTTTGACCAATTTTCTTTTATATTCACAATTTATTTTCCATTTTATTTTTGTTATTTGATTTTATTTTTCTCATTTTTTGTATAGATTTATATTCACTCTTATAGCCCTTATCTCTTTTATAGGCACGACTTCTGCAATTTTTGAATTCTCTTTGCAGGGGCATTTTCTTTTCTTCTCTCTCTATTCCTTGTTTTTTGTATCTTCCTATTTATTTTGTCTTCTCTATTATATTTTTGTGTGCGCTTAATTCCTTTACTTTCGTCCGTCTTCTATGAAGCATTGAGGGCAATGTTTGAAATAAATATAGGGAGACATTGTGTTTTTGATCCAATAAATAGACCGTAACTCATTAATCATGATAAGATAATTATAAATGCAATCTTGAATGACTTATTTGTATAAATCAATTTCTTTGTACCAATTGTTGTTTTATATTGGATGATTTAGAATCAAGTAGGGTTGATAGACTGTTTCCAGTTGGGTTTGGCATAAAAGACTTGCATTTTGGGCAGATTTTTCTCTTTTAAGTACTTTAATTCCTAAACTTCATTTTTTCAGGGAACTGCACCTCTATCTGATGAATATGAGCATGCACATTACTTTTGGAATTAGGAGTCTTTTCGCGAATGGCCAGAATCAAGTGCCTAATGCAAGCATTTGGTTTTGCATTTTTGCTTGGAAAAGCTCCTAGAGAAAAAAGTACCCAAAACACAAAAAATACATAAAAAATAAAGGTGAAGAAACAAAATAAAGAAAGGTAAAGGAAAAGAAAGAGAAAAAAATAAAGAAAAGAAATAGAAAAATAAAAAAAGAAAGGAAAAAGAAAAAAAAAGAAGGTAAACAAAAAAGAAAGTAAGAGGTTCAGGTTAGAGAATTAGGGTAACTAGAGAGATTTATTTGTTTGTTACTATATGAGTCTATAGATGCCACTAGAATAGTCTTACATATCTACTCTTCTTTTCATTCATTTGTGACTTGTAATTGGTACTTAGATTATTTGTTTTGCAAATAGGTTATTTTGGTTGCATTATGATTTGATTGTGATTGATGCTACGAGTTGTTTGTTGATTGGTTGGTAGTCTGATTTTGATGCTGCTTTGCTCGGGAAGACAAAGATTCAACTATTTGGGAAGTTTGATGCGCGCGAAATATAAGCGTATTTTCCTTTGCTTTACTTACGTATTACGCGTGCATATAGTCGTAATTTCCCCTAAAAACACATTTTAAATCGTTTTTGATTGCAAAATTCACTTTAAGTTTAAAATGCGATTTCAACGTAGAATAGTTCATATCTTTATTGAGTATCATCTGTTTTTACATAATTTTGACTTTTCATACGATAGTCGATATTGCTTGTGATTTGAGATAGATTCAGGAGAGAATTAGGCTCGAAAAGATATAGCATGACCTGATGCTGAAGAGCACAAGTCGTGCTCATCTCAAATTCGGCCCATAATCTCGCACAACCCATTAAGAAGAGCACGAGCTTGTGCTAAACCTAGAAGATGTTGGGTTTCTTACGTGTCTAAAACTTTTTGGCAGCGGAAACAACCATCAAGACACGTAAGAAAACAACCAAGATCAACATATAATCGACTCAAAACATGCCATGTACAATCGGCTTGCAACATACAACCATAAAGATCAAAACTTTAGAAGAAAGATTATACCTTTCGTGCTCCTCTTCTTAGCCGTAAGGTATATGGGCAAAATACAAGTATCTACCCTTTCGAAATACTCCGAAACGACCTTTATGACACCAAGGAAGAATCCCACATGTGATTCCTCTACAGAATTAACACAGATTAGAAACAATGTGTACTAGCACAAGGAGAATAACGTACCACCTTAGTTTCTGTCAATTCGGATGAGTTTCTGTGAGAACCAAAGGCACCACGTTGATTATTCAATATAATCAGCCCCAAAATCTCACGTCTCTCGTTAGAGAAAACCTAGAAATCACTCACTTTGATTTCTTTGAGGAGGCTCACGGCTAGGAGTTGTGTTTTTGGGACGACTCACTTGAATGGTAAAGGCTAGGGGTTTTTCTCTTTCATAAAGTCACTTTAAAGAAAAGAGTTTTGCTAGGTTAAAACACTAAACAATTCTAATGCCTTTAGGACTTGTTTAAGTGTTGAATTTACAATCAAAATCTTTCAACAACATTATCTTAGCCGTGTACCATTTGGATAATTAAGAAATTAATTATCCTTGTCTTAATTTAAGACATGTCTTGTCTTAATTTAAGACATACCTCCTAAAATCTGTCTCTCTTTATTTCTTACATATTTTCATTTAAGACATCATATTTAATAAATAATCATTGTCTCAAATTAACGTAACAAATATTATTTCTCATCCGTCTTGGGCCCAATTACCAAAATTGGCCCAAATACCCAACCCAATACAGTGACCGGATTTTGACCTAAGGTGAAATACCAAAATTACGCTTTTAGGTATTCGCTATCCGTGTGCGATCTGTAGGACTATTTAATAAAGACAATGAGTTTCGTAACTCACAAATCTTAGGCGGTCTCTAGTAAGACACTATGATCACCCTAAATTAAATAGCTGATGAGCGGTGCCAACAGCCCTACTACAACTCAAATAAATCCCTTAACCTAGATATCTTGATTTAGCATAAGGCATGTCACTAACACCCTTATTTAAAGCTAAATCACTTGTCTTGATCTCTATGACAATATTGATAAGTTCAAATAAATTATTTAATCATTTCATTCGGGTGCGGCCACACTCTTTTCAATCTTGTCTATCAAGCGGCCAGTGATATCATCTCTCATAGAGAGGGTCAATCCCTTCACTTCACTCCTGCTCTCAATTAAGATTCGTAGCATACCCAATCATACTCATACTTGTCAACCTTTTACGGCCACGTTAGGCGTATGTCAAAGTACACTAAAAATCATAACAAGAGACAGTGATTTCCTGTCTAAGGAAAACATTTGATATTGCATATGGTGATCGGTCTCCAAGTATAATGCTCTACATTATACCTATGCACTGTGCTAGATATCCCAAATATTTATGACCCGAAGAACATGATCATCTACAAAGTACATACTCGTCTTAATTCATTTATATTCCCATAGAAACAAGTGACTAGGGATATTTATAATGTTAATCTCATATCTTCCAGGTTCTACTATTAAGGTCCTCAACCTTGATACCTCCAGTGCATAATTAATATTCTTGGATATTTTATCAAACACATAACACAGGTCAATACATGATATGATAAAATAATGCCTCATAATTTTATTACTCAATAATAAAAGTTACAGACAATGGATTGGGCTAGGGCTTACACTAACAATCTCTAACTAGCACTAGTCCCAATCAAACATAACCCTAAGACCAAAAGACCTAACGTGACGCTCATGCTTCGAACCTGCCAGTTGCTTGGTCAGGGGATCTGTAACATTGTCTTCACCTGGAACCTTGATCATCTTCACATCTCCTCTTTCAACAATTTCTCGAATGTGATGGAACTTCTTGAGTATGTATTTGGATCGGTAGTAATTTTAGGGCTCCTTGGCATGTGCTATAGCCCCATTATTATCACATAAAAGTTCTAAGGGATCTAGGATAGATGGGACAACTCCTAGTCCTGAAATGAAATTTTTTATTCAAATAGCTTCCTTAGCTGCCTCAGACGCTGCTAAATACTCAGCTTTTATTGTAAAATCTGCCACTGTGCTCTGTTTAGAGCTCCTCCAGCTGAAAGCTCCTCCATTCAACATGAATATGTATCCTGATTGCGCTCTTGAATCTTCCTTGCTTGTCGGGGTCACAGCATCAGTGTATCCTATTACACTTAGCTCAAGTCTTTAGTCCTTCTCAAGTACTTAACAATTGTCTTAACTATAGACCAGTGGATCTCTCTGGGATCTTGCTGGAATCTACTAGTTATGCTTAGTGCATAAGCAACATTCGGCCTAGTACATAACATAGTGTACATAATAGATCCTATAGATGATGCATATGGGATTCTATTCATACATTCTCTCTCTTCTCTAGAGGATGTGCAATCCTTCTTGGAGAGAACCATCCCTTACTTTAAGGGCAACAATCCCTTCTTGGATTATTCCATACTGAACTGCCTCAGTATCTTATCTATGTACTTTTCTTAACTTAGTCCCAAGAGACGCCGTGATCTATCTCTATAGATCCTTATACCAAATATAACCTCGGCTTTCCCTAAGTCTTTCATTGAGAAACACGTGTTCAACCATTGCTTCACTTGTTGCAATGCTGATACGTCGTTTTCAATAAGCAGGATGTCATCGACATATAATACAACGAACACTACTAGGCTCCCATTGAACTTATGGCATACACAAGGATCATCATCGTTCTTAGTGAATCCAAACTCCTTAATGGATTCATCAAAACGTATGTTCTAACTTCGAGAGGCTTGTTTAAGTCCATAAATGGACCTCTTAAGCTTGCATACCTTATTAGGATATTTCGGATCGATAAATCCCTCAGGTTGTTTCATGTAAACATCCTCGAGGAGGTTTCCATTCAGGAAAGCCATTTTGACATCCATTTGCCATATCTCATTGTCCAAATATGCAGCTATGGCAAACAATATCCTAATGGATTTGAGCATTGCTACTGGTGAGAAAGTTTCACCATAATCGATACCATTAACTTGTTTAAAACCTTTCGCCACTAGCCTACCTTTGAAGATACCTCCCGCCATCTCTTTGAAAATCCATTTGCATTCAATAACCTTAGCACCTTCCGATGGATCAATCAAGTCCCAAACTTGATTATCGTACATTGATTGCATCTCG
>CANYCX014688569.1:0-10128 GCA_948193385.1 Breynia disticha f. nivosa | reverse complement strand
AAAACAAGATTGGGCCGAGTTTTATGAAATAGCGTGTATATATCTTTTAAATTCTCTCTCTCATCTGATTTTAGATTTGATTTTTATATCATTTCTATTATATATATTGTTTATCAGGAAAACGGGTATTTAAAAATGAGTTCCACAGTCTATTTTAAGGGCATTACAGAAATGGTCAAAATTTTTGGCTTTTTTAAAAAATGAAGATGAGCCTTTTGTGTACAAGAAGCCAAGTAAAAGTATAGTGGTGTTCTTGGTCCTATATGTAGATGATATCCTAATAATTAAGAATGACACACCAACATTGCTTAGTGTTGAACAATGGTTATGATAATGTTTCTCGATGAAAGGGTTAAGTGATGCTGAGATGATACTAGGTATCCAGATTTATAGATATAGATCGCATTGGGTCTTAGGACTAAGTCAAGAAAAGTACATAGACAAAGTACTGTAAAGGTTTTGTATGACTAACTCAAAGAAAGGTAATTTATCTTTAATTTTTGAAGTTGATCTTACAAATGAGCAGTGCCCTAAAACTCGGTCCAAATGAGATATCATAAGTAGACTGCCATATGCATCTGTAATTGGCTCTATCACATATGGAATGTTGATTACTAGATTAGATGTTGCATATGCACTAGCCTAATGAGTAGGTTTTAGCAAGATCTACGTAAGAAGTGTTGGGAAGCTGTTAAACCAATAGTGAAATACTTAAGAAGGACTAATGATTACTTATTGATGTACGATGGTTAAGAAGAGTTCGTTGTACAGAGGTGCACTGGTGCTGCTTTCCAAACTAGCCTTATGAACTATAGATCATAATTTAGATATGTGTTTTGGCTAAATAGAGGTTTTGTCAACTGAAAAGGTAAAAACAAGAGACTATTACTTATTCGAATATAGAGTCCGAGTATATCGCAGGGAGTAAGGCTGCAAAGAAGAGGGTTGGATTAGAAATTTCATTAAAGGACTTAAAGTGGTCTAAGCATCCTAGATCCTTTGGAATTTTTTTGTGATAATAATAAGGCCATTGTGCAGGCTAAGGATCCCTGAACATATGCAAAATCCAAACACATACTTAAGAAGTACCACCTAATTCGATATATTTTACAGTATGGTGGCATCAAGATCAGCAAGATAGCAAGTAAAGATAATGTACTTGATATGTTGAAAAAGCAATTGACAATATATAGACATGAGGGATATGTTAGTTCTTTTGGACTCAGAATTATGCTTGATTAGAACTAGTGCTAAGTGGGAGATTGTTAGTGTAGCACTAGCCCTAATGAATTGTACTTTTTACTTATGATTAATAAAATAAGGCATTTTTAGTTTTAAAATGTTTATTCCTGTGCATATTATGATAGAACATCCATGAATGGGTTTATCAATTCTTAAGTTGACATATGTGAGGAATATGTCTGTAGGAGCTTGAAGCAAAAGATTACATTCTAAATATCCCTAGTTGGTCATTGCTATAGGAATAATTGATGAATTAAGACTAGCATGCTCTTTTTGACTTAGTGGGTTTAATCCTACATAACATAATGGTATAGTGTACTAATCAGAAGTCATGAATACATATCTAGCATATGGTAATTAGATTAGATCCACTAATAAAAACAGTACATGGTTTTGAGTCATAAGTGGTTCTCATTGTGCAAGTCTTATATAAGAGTTCTTTAGACTTGAAATCTCTATAAAACTCTAGATGATTTGCTGTATACTTTGATATATGCCAAACGTGCCTGTAATGAGGGTGAAAAATATGGGTATGTCGGATATTCAATGGTTCATGTTAGAGAGCATGAGAACAGTGAAAGGATTATTCATCTCGGATGAGAGATAATATCATCGGGCATCTTGATCATTGAACTGAAAAGTGTGTGGACACACTTGGATGAAATAATGACTTTCATTATTTATTTGAATGATCAGTTTCACTAGGATATTATGGAAAAAAAATTAGTCTTAGAGGATGACTTTGCCAATGCCTTGTTTTAATTCAAATATTTGAGAATGAAGGACTATGTAAGGTTGCATAAGGTTAATTAAATGCTAACCACATTTTCATTTGATTTGTATTGTCAGTATGACTTGCTAAAGTGCATATATGACCTTTAAGAAGTTATATTTCCAAATTCCAAGTTTGAATGTACCTATGAGATTGCACATGAATAGATTATTGAAAAGGACTTTTTTTGGTATTTTCTAAGGACACATATTTGGGCTAATTTAATTAGACAAATAGTGTGGACCTATATGGATGATCAATGGACATAGTGACGCCCATTGAATGTGGCACGCGACCATGACTTGTAAAAGGAAGAGAGGTTTTATTTTAATTAGCATGAATTAAAATAAAGACCTAGGGCTAGAGAGAAAATAGGTGCAGAAATTCTATATAAGTCTAAGGGAGTAAAAAAAAACTTCAACCCTAATAGATGCGTGCTGCCCAGTTCTCTCCATTTTTCATTTTGAAAATTGTTCCTTTCTGACAGAAAAGAAGACACATTTTCTTCTTATTTTGGTCAACCAATGTCTTCCTCACTCAAGAAACTGAAGGATTTGATTCTTTCTCTTGTCAGTTCCATTGATTATTTAAGGAAACTTAAAAAGGAGCTAGCACTCTACCTGGATTAGAGTCTGTTCGAATGTGTGTAAGACTGTAGAGGAGGAAATCCGTTCATAGTTTCTTAGTTAGTGTTTTTACAGGTTTTTAGTAAAACATGCTTCAAAGCTAATGATCTAACCTTATAATTTTCTAGTTCTTAATGTTTGTATGATATGTTCCTATATGAAATCTTTTTCTAACATATTTTTAATTTTCACTGTGTTAATTTTTAATGAAAAATAATACATTAGAAGCATGTATGATTTGCAACATAAGCTAAATTCCAAAAATCATTTAAAATTCCATGATTAAAATCCCTAAATGTGAAAGGTTTACAAAATCATCCTAATAGCTGATAATCTAGAACAAATAAAATCAAAGATGGACCACCTATCTTCAAGAGTAGAGTCCTAGTCCCAACAGATGGAAAGTCAAATGTTATCAACATTATTGGCTGAAAGCTATGTATCAATCATTTTAGGAACATAAAAATTTTTGATCTTTGAACTCAGTAAGTCTATAAACTATAATACTTATTGGATTATATAAGGTATAGTACAATTTTTCATTTTAAGCATTCACACATATATTCTTACAATTTTTACCTTTTCTTTATATTATATTATGAAAAATCCTATTATTTTCTTTGTAATTGATATTTGATTTCTTATATTATATATTTTTAGTCTATCTATTGATTCAATATTATATTATTTGTATGATAAGTATTTTGAAGTAACATAGTCCAATGACACATAGGTGTCGAGGACTATTTCAAGCAACTCATCTGTAACATGGGCCTTAACTATATTTACAATGAAGAATTTTTACTTCAACACGGTTTGGGACACAGACGTGCCTTTAATTGTCTGAGGTTATAAGAAACTTAATTATATTTACACAGTCCTGTGTCAAGTGACACGTCCACTGCATTAATGAACACAATCATTAATCAAACTCGCAAGACCTTGTGTAAAGTAACACACTTATCGTGTGGGGAACACAGACACAAAGAACACTAATATGGGCTGTGTAATGTACCCTTTGTATGAATGGATAAACTACCGCGTAAAGTTACACGGCAACCATGTCAGCCCTCTTTGCACATACAACATCAAATTTTTTTCTTAACATGATTTTATTCAATCAATACATTGGCCACAACATATTCAAAACATCCTAGAATCCAATCCACTTTCATCAAAGCAACCAAAATCATCATATCCACATTTCATATATAAGTAATCATGATCTACATAATTCCATTACCCTTTATTTTCAATTACAATATCATTTACTTATTTCATTGCACAAACCAACTAGCATTTATTAATTTAGTTCATTAAACAGTAATAAAAACCATCAATTTCCTTTTCATTTCCTTATATAATTTGGATTTTTAATCAAAATCACAATTTCTCATATCCATGCTATTAATGATTGACGAATCATCTTATTTCTTTATTCAAATCATCTACTCATCAATTAATATGAATCATTTATGCATATTTCATGTTTTCCTCAATTGTCAATGCATGCATGCTCAATCATTTCATTTACATTAGTTTTCATTATACGATTCCATTTTTTATAACGAACCCTTTGGTGCCTTTTTCTTGCCAACTTGATCCTTTGCCTCCAGTACCATGTTCATTTGTGACTTCTCATAAATCTTGCTCCTATTGACACCCACTTGGCAACTCATGCCCTGAACCTTTTGGCTCTTTTTCTCATTCCATTATCATGCACATTTAAATGCCCAATTTTGCATATCATGCCATCAGTCTTTGGTCTTTTTCATTTTTTTCTTTTCTTTCTTTTTCATGCACCCTTTGTGGCAACTCGTGTCATGAGCCATTGACTTTTCATTCTCGTTTTCTTCTCATTTCATATTGTCATATTTCATTTTTAATTACATCTATACAAGATGATGCAGTAAAATGAGTGCAATGTACATTGTTGGAAATTATTAGCCTTAAAGATTAAGTGATTCATAACAGATTTCAAAATTTTCTAATTAACTTTAAGAAGAATAGATAACCATATTATTGAAGAATTAAGTTAAGAAAAGTTTTACCCTAATTTTTCTTATGCTTGGCCAAATTCCTTTGTTGTTGTGGATTAAGAACTACCCTTAAGTGATTTCTATCTACCTTCACATAAGCGCCTTAAAAAAAGATTAGAAATCTCTCTTTTCTTGTCTTTAATTTGCACAACTTAAATCAAAATTGAACAATCTGTTTAATGACATTGTCAATCGGCTAGGAATGAATGGAGAGAAAAAGTGTGTTTTTTTCGATGATGGGGAGGGCTATTTACAGCATGCAAGACTTGATCACCAAGGATTATCATTTCTATGTTGAATCTGATTCAAATACTTGAGTTCTAGTTCAAGTAGAACAAATTACAAGCTTTTAGAATTTAATATCAAATTAAAAACTAATCAAAAGACCCATATCCTAAATTTTAGGAAGCATACACGACCTTGAATGATTTTCAGACAAAGTTCATAAGTTTTAGGACAAGCTTATAAATCTTATCTTGGTTTAATACATCCTTCCTTAATCCACTCTCTTTCTCTTAGTTAAGATATGACATTAATCATGTCTTAATCTAAATTAATTAATGAATATTTCTTTTTCTTAAAACTTCCAAATTTATTTTTCTATACCTTTTATTTACAAATTAAATCATAGAGAATATTTTTCAATCCTTTAATTATATATTTTATATACTGAACTTAATAAAATGTACTAGCACAAATTCAACACTTCTTAAACTTTTAGAAATGCAACAATCTTTAGTTAAGTAATTTTATGTGCAATTTTGCCATTTGTCATTGAGATTGACTTAAAAGTCCAATAGACATTATTAACCTTTTATATTCTTAATAATGACATGAGTAAATGGAATTCAACAACATTTAAATTTTCTACCTAGCAGTCTTATACGATCCTTTGCACTTTGATATTATGACAATATAAGGTATGAAAAAATTCATCTTTATTCTGCATTGTCATTTTCTTGATCTCATTGGTGATATTGAAATAAAAAAAATTGTTTATTTGAACTATCAATCAATCGGGGTCTGGCCATACACTACTAGTCCACATATCAAGTGGTCAGTGATATTATCTCACTTTTGAGAGTGGTAATACCTTCACTTCTTTATGGTCCTCTAGCACAGACTACAATATAACCAACCATATTCATATTTGTAATTTAGTTCCAAGTCACGTTAGACATATTTCAAAGTACATCACAATCCACCTATCACATAAAGACTTTAGGTCTTAGGAGACCAATTAACATTATTCTACAAGCCAAAAACAACACAACCATCATTCAATAACATTATTATTATATAAATCTATCTAATACATCCTCTCTATGATGTATCCATGCTTTCTATGCTCTATGATCAAATAAAATCAATCATCTCATTGAGCCACATTCCAGTCTTGGTTCATTCTAATTCCTATAGTTAATGTTTCAGTGGGGATGCTTAGATGTCTTTCTTAAGTTATATTGAATCACTATCAAGCACCTAATCTCAATAATATAAATAGAACCAACAGTATGGATTATTTTATCAGTTTTATATGTACAAGAAAACATATAGATATAACAAATTGCTTCATCTTTATAGACCTTCTTGAGTTTAGAGCCATTAGACTCATAAATATGTCCGTTGTGATTTAAATGCCCTTACATTTAATGTTGTGCCAGACCCATTAACTTACGTTTTCCTTTCTCTTAATGTATGCTAACATTAACAATGTATGTTGCTTTCACTTCGTAACGTACATAGCCCGCTCTCTCGAATTTTGTGTCAGCTTACTTCTTAGTAACATGACTTAGCTACCTACTTGTAATTCTGGGCTTTCTGCAAAATAACTCACATTATTCTTAACTTGAATGTATGTTATTTTTGTGCAGTCTCATATACTTAACCTGCGCGTCAATCTTTATTGCTTTTATGAGTTAGTACATTATCAAAACTAACTTAGGGACTCAAATGCTCATCATCGTTGATCCAATAATCTGTCTTTTTGATAATGACAAAACTCTAGAAAGAGATTAAAGATTTTCAAATCTACACTAAAGCAATGATCAATTCTGATGAAGACATCAAAGTCTTGTCACAAAGTTAGTTCAATATAGTAAGTATATTAAATAATCATCAAACAATAAATATAATACAAATCATAATCTTAAAGGTGTTACTCTCCCTTTCTATACTAAGACTAATTTCATTTGTTATCCTTTTTTTGTTTCGAGTTCATTTCTAAATGATGTTTATGCTCCAACTTTATAATCTTTAAAGTACTCTCCCTATTGTTAATCTCCAGTTTTTAATCTCTAAAGTTCTCTCCAACTTGTTCTTTGATCTTCCCCAATGTTTAAACTTTTTAATCTCTCAATTATTCTCCCCTAAATTTTTCTAATCTACTGATTATTCTTCCCTTTTGTTTATACATTTGAGTGAGTTTCTAAATGGTTTTGTATAATTGAAATTTTTTAATCTTTAAAGTACTCTTTATCTCTGAGATTATGTGTCATTATCATATGTTATGAGATTTTAAGGTTCTCTCCCCTTTTTTTAGGTATCAAAGTGCTCTCCCCTTTTTTAAATTTTATTAATTTTAAAAGATGAATAGCTCCCTCTTAAACTAATTCTCCCCCATCAATAGTAATCAAAGTGAACATTGCACATATAAAAGGATAACACACGGAGAAATATGATACGACATGAAGGAAAGTAAAACATCATTGAGCACCAAATGTCATCAATATTCATAACATCAAGGAAATGGGAAGATATAAAGTATTAAAAATCAAGAGTATTTAATGCATCGATCCATTAAGTACTAAACATGATAATACGAAGTCATAAAATACTAATCATCATGGCTTAAGTAAACATAAAAAAGAAAAGTTAAAAATCATCAAAACATGATTAAAAAAGACATGAAAAGTATGATAAGATGCAATTTTAGTCAAATGGGAAGACGAAAGTGATCATGGTGGTGGTTGTGTGCATCGATGGTAAGTAACTAATGATAAATCTCTGCCCGTGTCATCTCCTCTAGTAGCATGTGAAGACTCTCCAATTTTCTCATCAACCCTAAGTGCTGGTTATGACTCTCTAATAGTTTCATCAACTTTGAGTGTTGGTGAAGACACTCTAACTGTCTCATTTGATGTGCACCTAAGCTTATCCACTATCTTTCTCACCAAGCCTATCAATTACTTAAGTGCACTCCTATTACGAGCAACATCTCTCTCTCTAATATAGATAGTCTGTCTAGCACTCCTGAATCAATGGGGGAATAAGTAGTAGAGCTCTAGATTAGAGATAGAGGTTTAGAAGTAACTAGTACAGTAGGTGGTGCCAGTGCAACAGTAGAAGGTCCTACTCCATTAGGTGATATGATGGATTAAGGAGGAGGAAAAGGTATGAGACTAGTGAAATGGTACCTAGATCCATCCCTAAGTAATGTACCAATCCATCCCTCATCCATATGCCTATAATACTTTGTGGTCCTCAAATAGGAGTCTTTAACTATCTGGTTACTATGAACCTTGGATCCTCTAGATTTACTCAAGCTAACACTGCATTTATCAAATATATGTGTGAGAATAGCACTAAAGGGAATATCAATCTTCCTCATGTTCTACATCCTTTATCCATTTTTTGAACATAAACTTTGCTTTACTTATCATATAAAACATCACAACAAAACAAAAGTTCACCTCGTTATTCCTCAATGCATGATGCATAACCTCTAAGCTAATGCCTCAATACTCTATGTGTGCACTTTAAG
Source organism: Breynia disticha f. nivosa (assembly GCA_948193385.1). NCBI lineage: Eukaryota > Viridiplantae > Streptophyta > Magnoliopsida > Malpighiales > Phyllanthaceae > Breynia > Breynia disticha. The sequence continues at coordinate 1,686 of CANYCX014688569.1, read as the reverse complement.
TGTAATGACTCTAGTTCAAGCAATGTGCACCATCCTCATTTGTATCTCAAAGAGTTGCAATCCAACTCTATATCATCCCAACAAGCCTAGATTGCGATCTTATTCATATAATTATAGGATTTTTATTAATGTTTTTCCCTAAGACTATGTCTTGATCAATCAATTGCTCATTCTCAGTTTCTTCTTCATAATATTCAAAACTACCTAAGCACTTATAACCAATAATTCTTAAATCAAACCACTAATGCAAGTTTCTTTTAATAAAATTGATATCTTTCTTGTTCACACTAGACCTTATGCACGATTCTCCAAATTCATCAATATCACGACTTATATTTGCATAGAACTCGCTCATGTAAATCTCATGAATTGAAAATAACATAGAGATAAATGAGCCTATACCAAATTGATTAAACATGGGCTCAACGTCTAATCCTTCATATCTCAAGGAATTATAATCAAAGAATAGACTCTCAACAAGCGATTCAATCTTCAATACTAACTCAAAATAGGATTGAGCTTCTTTACTAATAAGTCGAGAGTCATCATAGTCTAGAGATGATCTTGATGAGCTCCCTTAACCTTTATTTGGTCTTTTGGAAGTTGTAGTTTATCTTATTTTGATGATTTTTGAAGTTAAGGTATTGAGAAGCTTGATGGATTTTAGAGGAACTAAAGTGTTTTTGAGATGATTGATGTTTGGGTTTTGTGTTTGAGTGATGAAAAATTATTTTGGAAGGTGTTTTGTGGTTAATTTTGAGTTTTGAGTTATGTAAGTTAGGTTTCCGTAGCTATTCTCTTGCATTAGTGTGAAGAAAATGTGACTTAAGTTGTTCAGTAGGGTTCTTAATGTGCATTTTCCCTAATAATGTACGATATCATGTTAGCTAATATACAATATTGGTTAACATACATTAAAAACTTTTCTTAACCTACATTTTTCTTCATTTTTCAAGAATGCACACTTTAGTCAGATTAATTTACATTAATACTCATCTTATCCTACATTAATTCAACATAGATTTGACTACTATCATTCCAAAAACTTTTACATTAGCCTTCAAATCATATTCTGTGGAGCTCATTTTTAAATTCCGATTTTTCCGATAAACCTTATATTTTATATAAATGATACAAAATCAAATCTAAAAACAGAGGAGAGAGAGAATATAAAAGATTTATATACATGCTATTTCATAAATCTCGGCCCAAATATGTTTTCATTCGTAAAACAAAACACGAGCGGAAGCAAATAAGTTTGAAAACATAACAAACTCAAAAGTTGCGAGTATATACATAAATGTACAACATGTACAAGTGCAAAATATCAAAAATGAAAATCAGAGCTCCACCTCTGACGTAAGCTCTAGAAGTACTGATCAGCTCTGGGTCCAGTGATAGCAACTACCTACGATCTGCACAATCATTTAAAATAATAACGGGGTGAGTATAAACAATACTTAGTAAGTATTCTTAGCTTTAACATAAATGATGTGCAGGGGAAAGTATAAAATAGCACAAGAACGTGCATATCTATCTTATCCCTAGGCATCCCCGTATGCCAGACAAAGAAAATAATCCCCACAGGTATAAACACAACACACAGCGAATCAGATCACACAGATCTCACAATATGACATAAATGCAATCTATGCAATGATATGTCAATGATAGTGAAATTCCACA
>CANYCX014676583.1:0-10711 GCA_948193385.1 Breynia disticha f. nivosa | reverse complement strand
AGCAGTAGATTTTTAGAGGACCCGAATATAGATATTGGAGGAAGTCATTTAAGTTTAGGAAATGATGTATCCAGTGGGACTGAGACCAACTACATGAGTACAGATTTGCCCGTGAAAGAAAAAGTATCGAGTTCAGTTGTGGCCGAACTTTCTAGGAGACACATCAAGCCATCACCAGATATCTCTACATATATCGTTGCATAATGTGATATGATTTTTCTGTGCCTAAAACGATTTTTAGTTTTCTTTTTAATGTGTCAAATTATGTCCAAATAATATAAATTGCATTCTTTTTCATTTTTTGGCGTTAACGTTAAATTGTAGATTTTCTAAGTAATCAAAGATATCAATATTGCGCGAATGCTTTTTTTGAGTATAAAGTCGCACAAAAAGGATATGCAATATTGAAATATTCGCTTTCATCATTAAATATAAATAACGTGTCTATTTGCGTCCACAAAAGCATTACAATACATCTTAACAATATTAGAACATTCAACTTGCTGGAGGATTTTTGCAGTTCCTTTTGTTGTGTCGATTTCAGTACTTTTTTTACTGTATTACGTGAGAGAGTTTAAGATTTCTTAAAATATGATTTCTGGGATTAAAAATAAAGTTCAGCCGTTATGTTTTATTGATAAGGTTGTTGCATCTTCAATTTTAAAAGTCAATAAATACAATTTAAACTGAAATCCTCAATTTATGCTAGAAATCTGGTTTATTTTTTAATTTAAAAGAAAATTGTGAGCTATTTTTTATTTCAAAAATGACATATTTTTTGAATTTAAAAAATCTACTATTATGGTTGAAGTTAAATGAAAGCATGTGATTTTAGTTGTTCAAGTTTTGTGATGAGATACATGTAGTAAGACTTTAAAAAAATGTCGTCTATGTAATTTTCCCTTCAAAAATTATAATATTTGTAAGAGGATTTTTTATAGTTTTGTCCGTTCAAAAATTATAATATCTATTTAGTGGAAATCGTGGACTTATGTATATTGTTGAGAGATCGAACCACGTTAAAATTCGTGAGTGTTCGTTTTTATTTCTCTATTATAGTGCTATGGGTATTCTCGTGAGGTTTGAGTCTTATTCCTAACATGGTTTGAGAGTTGTATGTCTCTTAGTTGAGCTTCAGAACCATTTGTCTTAGCAACAATAGATCTTGGGCCCAGTAATGAAACCCTTGATAATGGATCTAATAATTGTAATGAAACTCCTTACTTGTGGACAAATTGTAACCAGTTTGATAATGATAAGCAATAAACCTGACAGGGTTCCACTTGCGGGGGAGTATTGAGAATGTATCCCACATCGAATAAGTTATAGAATATTAAGTGGTTTATAATGATATGGATCATGGATCTTATACAATCCAATTAGTTTTATTAGAGGGTTCACAACCTGTATTATTCATAAGCTAACACATGTGTGCACGAGTATATGAACTCTAACACCAATCCTTGTGTTAGATTGGTGTTTTACCAAGTTTTTTTTCTCAAAACAAATGTCATCTCATGGACATGCAGTGACTAAGAAATCCAAATTTACAATTTTTGGTGGGATCAACATTGCTTGAATCCTCAAGTCTTTTCATGCGCAGATGGTATATTAAGGAGTCAAACTAGACTAGTCTATGACTAGTCTTTGACTATGTGTTCATGTTCGTGAAATGATCAAACTACAAAGCAATATAAAACTATGCTAAGCTAAAACTACACTACACTAGGCTAAGAAAAAAGAAAAGATACAAATGTGTGTGATCTGTGGTGATCCTCTTTTGTGCCCCCATTCGCCCTTTTATTCTACGTGTTTTGGATAGTTACACATAGCAGTTCGACAATTTATTCTCACCAGTTATTTTCTAAACTTGAATATAATGATATAATTACATAGTTGGTCCCAAGCCGAAATTAAAAAGGAGGGTTTAAAAATTTTTTAAATTATAATTTTTTTAACATAAAAAAACTCATATTATTAATTTTGCCCAAGACCTTAAACCACAAGACGACCATAATTGTACCTATAATATTGCTTAAATGAATAGTTACTCATTTTTTCAAAATAACTATTAAAATAATATTTTCTATTTTCCCGTAATTATCATAATTTAAAACTAATATAAGATTGTCATTTTTTATTAATTTTCATTGGTTGTCAGTATATTTCCTCCATATTGTCAATGAATTGTCCATACTGAAAGATATACAATATACAACACATATATATATAATACGAATTAATTAATATGTAATTAATTAAGCTTAAACAAAATGAACAGAATACGCAAACCTGGAATTTCGTTCAATGCAAAAAAGAAAAATACGATAACTCGTTGAGGGTACGCTCGTATCTACAGGCGTAGATGCGTCGGGATACGGGCAATGTTTCGCACACGATCCTACACTGGCCGATTACCGAGAGAGAACCACCAAGTTGGTTATGTGAAGAAAGAGTGCTCTTTCTCTTTCTTAGTGTAAGAATGACATCAAGTCATAAATGTGGTGTGAGAATAGTATTTATAGAAGTGGAGGCACCTATTGGTAAATATGTACCTTTCCACGCACATTTGCACTCTCTAAACTAAAAATGTTTCTAATTTAATCATTTAACCAAATAAATCATAATTAAGTCCCTTAACTTAATTATATTTATTCGACGACCCAAAATTTTATAGGGGGAACAGATTATCCTTTCATCTCCCACTCGTACATGACGATTGCGAGTACATATTCTCTCTTTAGGGGACGATTTTCCATCTTATGTAGTGCGGGCGCGCGACCTTCAACGAAATAAGCTTCTGGCGGTTAAGCAGCTCAAGTATAATAGAACCTTAATCGTTATTTTCTATTTTCAGCTAAACGTGATTATTCCCTAGATAATTTTCCTAATATCCCCAATTTCGACTCGCTTTGATCTCATGAAATTTTGTCATAAACACTAATTACACATCTTGTAAGAACCAGTGATTAACCACGTTAATTACATTTCCCACAAGAACATAGTAATTCAGGCCCAACGTTTTGAACTCTAGTGATATCTTCGGAAATAATCTTCCTCCTTTACTGATCCACCATATGTCATAGCATCTAACCAAAAAGATAATGCTTGCCCACTCATAGCTACTGCAGCCTATTTGTACAATCTAATCAAATTAAACACTATGACACATGTTTCACAAAAATATCAAAGTAAGAAGGGAACGTGTAGAAATCTACTTGACTGCTACTGGGTCTCACATAAGAAAAATTGAGATCAATTTCAATTTAACCATTTTCCATCCCTTGGTCGACTTATACACACTATTCTCAATAGTGTTGTGATGTATTCCCAACTTAAGAACGCATGTTTCTAAAATTACATCACACGAAAGCTTCGGTCTTTAGTGCACATAGCACCTTCCCTCAGTCCACTATTTAGCCTTTTCCAGGACTGCGCTTTCAGTATTTGACAGAACTTAAATACTAGGTTAGCTTACCATAGTATTTGCATTTACAAATTCGCATTCACACATTTGTAAATTACATGACCCAACATATCATGACGTATTCAACGATACGATTTCAAAGCGGTATTCGGTTATTGTATGTTTTCCCAATAACTACCTAATCTTGTCATTCTATCACAAAGATAAAACCCAAGTAACACGCCCATGTGAGTAGACTACTTCTGTCAACATGCTCTCTAAAACTATACACAACAGTTTTACGTATAATGCTATTGTCACATAGACATTTGTCACGTCACCAATTCTCAAGAAACTAATTTCTTTTCACATAAGATTTTAACTAATGGATCTACTTATAAAATCTCTTGTGGACTTATAAATAAACTCTAAGTTCGTAATTCCTATACAATAAAGTCATTCTAGACTCAAATGATACTTGTATTTGAATAGCTCCTTTAAGCTATCGAGTATGACTATCTTTCTAAGACCGTCATATATTTTGAGGTATTTGGACCATAGATATTACACGAAATCTATCTTTCTAAAACTTCTCTTCGTATAATAGTTCTAACTATTCATACATGGAAAAGTTGCTTTCTTACTTTCTACCCTCTTGGTTTATATAAGAACCATGCAACACCATTTCCATTCGTAGATCCTCTAACAACGCTATACAAATATTTTAGCGTTTCATAAGTATCATTCATACTACTCCTACTAATTCTGCTCACGGATTAGATTTGTCTACTTCTAGCTAATTCCCCTTTTAGCATAATAGAACCATCTCTTGTACAAAATAATTCTCAAACTTGTACTGCAAGTCGCTCTCTCGTACTTAACAAGATTCTTCTAATTCAACAAGTTGCACTCTCGTGCTAAACAAGACATACTATATGTGGACTATCATAGAGTACGACAATCGTTTTTCTCTATATCATCAAATATGGATACAAAAAGACATTATCAAGAATAACTAACTCTAAATATAGCTACTTGAAAACTCATTTCCAAAGTTAACTCATAAATTATTCTTATCACGCTAGATCGCTTAATTCTAGCCACTCGTGTATTACTAATACACTAATAAGAATAACTGAATTCACCTGAATTCATTTCTAACTCACAAAGTTTAAACACTCTTATATTTTATCACTTTGTATTATGAGACACATTCTCTCAATTTAAATCTCCCTTCGAGATTTATGAGCCTAGAAATTAGACTAGTCCTCTAAACTAAATCCATTCAAGGTAAATTTCACAGCAAGTGAAATAGTTCCACAACTTCTTTCAACTTTGTTACATACATCCAATTGCAATTATTAATGTCCTCATTAAACTTATCGCATTGGACTTCATATCCAAAATGATCCCAATACAATTCTAGCACATAACTAAAATCTACTCAAAATAATATCATTTTTTTTTGTTCTCATTGCTTTGGTTAGATCAACCAGTACTCAACTTCTTTTGATCCAATGGATGTCACTCACATTCTCATTACTTAATTCCAATAACATAAAAAATTAGATGAGATAGCTTCAACAGCTCAATCTTAACAAATGAATTTACTAAAAGAATCACGAACAACTCAACACTTGATTGTTGCTTCAAGAGTCTTTTAACTACTTGTTCCAAAACTTAAAGATACGTTACCAAAACATTATCATCACATTTGGAACACTCCCACTGGGATAAAGCTCCAAAACTCCCACTAAAGTTAAGAAACTACTAGGATTAAGTTCAAAACTCTAAAATTCTCAAATTCTAAAATTTAAAAATTTTAACACGAGCAAAGAACACCTGGCTCCCACTGAAAATAACATCCATTAAAGTCAAGATTAGGACCATTCGTACTCAAAGAAGATGTGATTACAATAGTTAATTAACCATAAAATATTTCAAAATACTTTATCCATCAATTCCTTTTCTTCCTTCAAAATCTTCCCACTCGAATGGACTGATCATGAAGGAAAAATAGCCCTAACATCTCATATAAACATAGACACATCCATTTTATTCCAATTTTAAAAATCGATTCACGAAGAAATGATTACCTATGCTCGTTACTTACACTCGCAGATACAAGTCTACTCATATCCTTCAATGATAATATATGTCTGCATGACACAATCTAGTAGCTTACTTAAAACACTTCACGTATAATTTCAGTCATCTATGACTAAAAATACGCGTGTTCATTGAAAACATCTTATGGATAATGTAGTTTTGTCATTCTCTTAACTAAACCACAAACATTCACAAGAATCGTACGCAACAATATTTGAGGGCGTATAACAAGAACAATTCCTCCTTATGTTCTCATTACTCTTGTTATGAAATTGGAAATAAACATCTCATGTTCAAATCCATATCATCACTTAAGCTTAAAATTCAATCAAAACCACTCACAACGTTAGTTGGTCCTAATTTCTTTCATTGAATCACATCTTGACAAATAAGATCCAAGAAGCAACTAAATGTCCCCGTCTATGTGATATGTCGTAAGCAACTATAACTATTACGATAATAGTTATATCACAAAATGATGAATACATTAGGCCTCCAAACCTACCCCTTAAACCAATATCAACAAATGACAACAAAATTAGATTACAATAAGAATTCAGCTAAACTAATATGCACACTATCAGTTCATTGCAAAAGACATCAAACACAATTAGGCAACTCAACTTAATGAATTTCCTAACACCCTAACTATTGGCTAATCATTCAAAACAATCTAGGCTAAACTCAACTATGGTCACACGCAATGAGATTGCATTATCACTAAGATAATGCTTTGAACAACAATGATAAAATTTATCTCTAACTTATTAGAGAATTGTAGTCCATACTCAAACATAATATAAACAAAAAATGTTATCCTTGAAAGATCTATTAAAGATGCACTTTAATAAGTTAATACTTAAGTGTCACGCTAAAGAATGCATTAACTTTTCAAGACTCACTTTAATAAGTTAATTACTTCTTATCTCCCACTTTTTGTGTCACTCTTGACGCGTTTGACTTATCTCTCTTAGATACTTCAAAAAATAATGAAGACTACTTAATTCTTCAACAAGTAGGATTGAGTTTTGAATTTATCATCTTCGAAAGGTGAAACACAAAACAACATATTTAAACATGATACACTCCACACTTTAAAGTGTATACTTCAAAGTTCGATACTTTGAGTAATCAAGATATTTCACTAAAACATCTTGATTCCATGTTTAAAACTACACTTTAGTTTAACAAATCTCTCAATTCTTAAGAATTCTAATTCTCAAGCTTATTCCTTACCACTTACCCTTAGTTTAAGAAATTACTCAAATTTCTCTCTAAGAACTTTCTTGACAAATAACTCTATATATTTATCAAGTTTAGGTTGTTATTGCATGTGTCTCCCACTTGAAAAAACTACCCTAAGGAATAGATAACATCTTTTTGGTGTATTTATGCGCAATTAGCTACGAATTAACTAATATTAATAATTCATAAATCATATAAGCTCCTAAGCTTTAACACAAAACATTTGTGTTCCAGTATCAAATAGAAGTCAAAAGATCTCAATCCACCGATCCATTAAATTTGACACTAATATGATTCTTAGCAATCTCATTCATCATTTATTACAGAAAGTATAATGATGTACACAATGGAATCCTCTTATTCCACTTTGCATAAAACCAAATTATGTCGAGCATATAGTAATTTATTGAATTTTGACTCTCAAAATCAAGATATTAAAAACACTTAGTTTCTAATCGTGCATTTGGAAAACTAATTTCCAACTTAATCGATTAATACTTCCTAAGCCTACCGCGTAAACGTTTACTTAATATTAATCGACTTTCTAGGAGTAGCAAATAGTAAAATAAATATTACACAAATAAATAAATAATACTATATCATTCATTGCATTTGAAACAAGGAATTTTAGCATTATACTGAATTTAATATTAATACATTAAATTTTAATCTAGTATTTGGTTCGTATAAAACGAGCTCTTCACATAGAACCACTGAATTATTTGGGCTATTACATTCACTAGACAAAAAATTTAACTATTAATAATAAATTCTATTTTAGTTCCATTTTCTAAGTTACCTTAACTTAGTCAATTTATATCCATTACGTGATAAACTAAAATTACAAACATTTTATTTATCTAGAAATGCGACATTTCTAATAAATTGTACTAAACAATTTACACGTACAAATAATATTTAAACTTATTAAACATTAATAATGAACATAGAACTAAAATTCTAATACCCTACAAATGATATTTTCAACTTAATTCTCATTAAGTCCTGCCAATACCCAACGAATGGTATTGTCAACTTATTACACAATAAGTTATTACGTACACAAAGCACGTATGCACATACAATGAACTTCACAATAGAATTTCAAAAATTAACGCATAATCTTTGCGAAAAATTCTATATTACCCAAAAACTCAAATCGAGGTCATAATTAATACCACATTAATTATTATAAGTAATTCTCATTACGTAAGTCATTCTCGATTCACTAAAATTTTACCTCGATGAATATACTAAATATTCAAGCGTCCACAAAAATTTTAGTTTAAGTCGAAAATGTCATACCCATTAAAATTCTAATTATGACTAACTTAATTAGCATAAGTAGTTCTAATTACTTAAACTTCGTCAAATCATTAAAACAAATTTATTGATTTTCGACAAATCACAATCACGATGACATAATTATGCGATTACGTCTAAGTTTCGCAAACTTAGTATCGCAATTATATCGCGTCCCGATTATTGCCACGTTGGTCACTAAGATCATACAATAGTCGTAAAATGTAATTCATTTGATAGCATCCAATTTCGTAATATTACATTTTATTTTCGCTCATTTCCGGAATTTTTCAAACCAAAAACTCGTAAATATTTTCATGCAGAAAAAATTATTTTACGATTTCCAACAATTCTGCCAAATCATACCTTTATTAAGAAATAAATTTCTTTCTAAGATTAATTTTTGGATTTCATCGTTGATTCTAAAAACACATTTTCATTTCAACGATTCAATCATTAATCCAAAAGAAAAACATTTCTTAATTTTAGGATTTATCGATTGAATTAAAAAATTCGATCTTTTACGCTCACGGATCTCGTTTGCGAGCATTTAATGATTTGAATAACGAATATAAAATAATTATAATATGTAAACAAATTACATAATAAAATTCTAATACACATTATAACTGCAATATAACTTTATTAGAATTTACATGACAAATTATTATACTTAAAATAATTAAAATACACAATTTTAATTAATAATTCTATAACGCATATAGAATTACGTCAAAAATATAAACAAATTATATAATAAAGTTCTAATATATCTTACAAACATATTGTAATTTTATTAGAATTTTATTTGACCCATAGGTACATTTAAATTAATTAAAATATAAAATTTTAAACAAATTTAAATGAAATTAATATTTCTGTAATTCAAAAATTTACACAAAATATACCAAAATTTCTAGAATATTGTAAATATTAATTTTTTCAAAAATTGGAAAAATTTTGGTCGCCGAAGGACGCTACATGCTCCACAACGCTCCGGAGAGTGGATTCGAAACGGTGAACCTGCGTGTCGGTTCGTCCACTCGCAGACGAGTCACACGCGATACGTGGCGAGATCGGATTAGTTGTTTCACTGTTTGGGTGGACTGTGAATGGGCGCAGCTCGGGTCAGCGATACATAGAGCTGTCAAAAATTGACACGACACGACACGCTCTTAGGAGGGTTTGAGTTTAGTATAAACGGTTTCGTGTCATTAAACGTGTCGACCCGTTTGTGGCACGCCAAAATAAATGTTTAATCGTGTCATAAACGTGTCGACACGTTTATGACACGATTAACCGTTTAACATAAACGGGTAAACATGTCATTTATGGATACGACACACTTAAAACACGTATATGACCCGACTAAATATTATTAAAAAATAACAAATACATAACCCACTAGCCTAAAGTAACCATAACCCTAATTCACTTTCCAGTTTCCACAGCATCCACCACACAACCACACGCCCACACCACAACCCCTCCCTCATCTTCCTCAACGCAGCCACACTCGCTGCCACCACCAGCCCCGCCACTCTCAGCAGTCAGCACCCTCCTCCCCTCCCACAGCCGGTGCTCCTCCCCTCCCCACAGCCGCATTCTTCCCACCTCCTCCGCAGCCCATCCCCCTCACGCAGCCCCATTCTTCCACGACCCCATCATCCTCCGCAGCCCCATCCTCTTCAGTGTTTATGCAGCGGCGCAGCCCCATCCTCTTCAGTGTTCCGTGTGACAGTTCTTTTAAAAGGCTTACTTTTTAGGAAGCTGTGTTTTAATGCCGACTCGTTCACAGTTTATAAAGTTACTTATGTTTTTTTTTTGTCCGCCGTGTCGACGACACCGCCTGGTATCCGGTGGCCACATTGGACCCCGACTATTCCAGACCACTCCGAGAGGTTTGGGAGCTACCGAAAGGGAGTGCTCCCACGCCAGAAATCGAACCTGAGCGAACCCGAAGCGAGACCTCTAGCATGGGGTCGGTTGCCACTCGAACACTACATGTTAGTTTTGTTATAATATAGTTGTTGACTCATTTTCCTAAGAGACTCCTTGACTATCTGTGAATATTTTAGTTTTTTGGGTATGCATTGATACAATTATAGTAAAATATAGTATCCATTGTTCTGTGATGATACTTTGAGACTGCTTAGAGTGAGCCCGGCATTTTCTGGCAAAATGTTTGAATCCTAAACTTGTTATGAGAACTAAATTGAAACATTCACTTCTCAGTTAAGTTATGGTGAAACCAGTATGCTTTGTAAGAACAATTTTATTTTACTTTTATTCTTGTCGAGTCTGGTCGTGTCGGTCGTGTCGGGTAATTATATAATAATCGTGTCGTGTCGGGTCGGACCGTGTCGTCATTTAAACATCTAAGAGCATCCCCAACAACAATCTCTTAATTCTTCTTCTAACTATTATATTTTATTCACTCTTTTAATTAACCATTCTCTAAAATTATACATCACTCCAACAACACTCTTTAAACCACTCTCTACACATCTCTCTTATAATATTTTATTAATAAAATAAAAAATAAAAAAGAGATGAATGCTTAAATACACATTTAGTTTTTCAAAAAATATATTAAATTAAGTTAAAAGAGTCTCTTTTGACTCTCTTAAATAAGAGAGATACTATTCA
>CANYCX014671773.1:0-13266 GCA_948193385.1 Breynia disticha f. nivosa | reverse complement strand
TTTTCATTTCTTTAAGCTTTTAAGCTTTTCATTCTTCCTTTGGTTATATATTAAGTATTATGATACGTAATTAAGGAAAACACTTACGAAACTACTCGATACTCGTAAGCATAAGGATCGTAAGTGGAAACCACTTACCTCGGAATATGTGCAAATAAGCACCGCTTCCACCGCTAGCTCACCGACTCAATTTCTTGGCATAAGATCGTTTAGCTCCTTTTAAACAATCAAACCATCCATAATTAATCATTCAATCCCTCACTTTCATTCCTAGAATATCAACCAACCCTTATTCATAATCCAACAACATTCCATCATCATTTTAGCAACTCAACATCTCTTAATCCCATTCAACAGCAAAGTTAAACAACAAGTTTAACTTAGAAACTAAGCCAAGAACACATGAGAGCACTTACCTTCACACTTGGGATTGATTTTAACTAAGAAAATCGGTTTGAATGACTGAAACACGCTGCTGGATGAAGATTAAGGCTCACTCAGTTGTCCTGCTTGCTTCTTTGTTCTGTTTTGAAATGAATGAAAACATAATCGAGCAAGTCAGAATAGTCCCAATGGACAAAGTCTCGAGCACGAGTCGTGCCTCACGTCGTGTCGTGAAACCTCAGCACGAGTTCTTGTTCTCTCGTGCACGGTATCATTCTGTAAATTAAATCAACACGAGGACGTGCTGATTTTCCAAGATGAGCACGGCGTCGTGCTTCTCATCCCACATAGCACGGGGCGTGCTCGTGGTCGTGCTGTCTGTTGATTTTCCAAATATTTTCTAAATCGATCCGATTTGATCCGAATAAATGTAGTTTTGTTTTATTTTAAATTATACAATTTCCAGGACGTTACAACATGTGTGGTAGAGGCAAAAAATAAATAATTTTTCGGTCTTCTACGTAATCTTATCGCTTAATTTACTGGTCCCTCTAGTTCTTCCTCTTAATTTACCTGTCCCCCATTAATAAACGTGTGACAGGACAAGAGTGACATTTCAATCTTTGCGTTAATTTCATTTAACGGAAGAATTAACAACAGTAATTATTTTAATACCTCAGGAACCAGTAAATTATTTATTAGAAACTCGATAACCGAAAAATTTTACGGGTATTACTCAGTAATTTTGACTGTATTGCTTAATAGAAAAGAAATTATATGTTGTGGTGGATTATTTAGATATTTTTATTGATATTTTATAATCTATTTTGGTTAATTTTTACAAATATAAATTTTTAGTTAAAATAATCTTTTTTTTTTGTAATGATAAAATAATCTTAACTATAGTAAAGTTAGTTTTTGTACCATTTCTTGTACTGTGTAGATGTTAAAGTTTTCTGTTAACTGTTAAAATGATTGACTGCATCGTATTTTACTCCTTGACTATTGATTTTTTTCCTATGAATTTAATACTTTCACCATCCCAAGTTTAATACCCACCTATTTTAAATAACTATTTTTTTAATAAGTGAAAAAAAAAAGTTTTACTCCTATTTAAAATTTAGTGTTTCAAAGTATTTATTATCATAGTGTTTCAAAAAAATTTAATATTGAAGAGTTTTTTTAGTTTTAGTTTTGGAGAACCTAGATTTCTTTAGTTTTTAGAGAGTGAGAACAAAATTTAAGGAGGGGTATTTTGAAAAAAAATGTGCTAAATTTCTAAAAATCCACTTATTTGGAATAAAATTTGAGTTTAAAACAACACTTATTTAGGAACAGAGGGAGTAATATGACAAAAATAATTTTTCTAAAACGATATTTATTATGACACAAAAAGAGTAATAGCTAATTTAGTTGTAAATAGTTAACATATAGTTTTACAATATTGTCCTTATTTAATGAGTTATTTTAACTATATAATAAATATTTGTATGAATAAATTTGTATTAAAATGATAAGAGCGTCATTTATTTGACAAAGATAAAATTGACATTTAAACTATACATACGTAAAAATAGAAAGTTATCTAAATATTAAAATGATCAATATAAAAATATTGTCTATTAAAATAGAACCAAGCGCATAATATTTATTCACTCTATCACATATTTAAAAAGTTCAATAACTCTAATTTTAAATTAGGATAATAATTTATATTAGTTATCTCATAATTATATTATCTTATATCTATGAAAAATTATTATTTAAGACATAACTATCACAAAATTTTGAATTTAAATCATTTTAATTATATTATAATTATGTACTCACAAACATCACCTAAAAAATGTTTTAAACTTAGATCGAAGAAGTCGCTTTCTTCTATGCGAGGAATAGAACATTTATTCACAGTTACAGAATACCCTTTCTTCATGGGTCAACAATAAAGAGGATCAACTAACGTACTGAGGGTGTGAGGTTCGATCCTAACTCCGTAGCGGCGCTAAATGAGGCATATAGGCCTAGACTTGCTAGTTCGTCAGGCTTTCACGCTCTCTACCCTTGGGTCATAGGCTAGCCCAGCCCCTTACCTAAAATTTTGTAACAAAAAACAATTCACTGTTACTGAATCGTTCGTCCTTTTCGTCCTTCATCAATTTCATATTTCTCCCTCCACTCCCTTTCTTTTCATCTTATCTTCTTAAAAAATCTGTCCTTGTGAAAAGGGTGTTATCAATAGCAAAGATGTGGACACATCATTCGTTCTATTTAAAACTCGTGTCAGTGAGATTTATTAATACAAAAAAAATTGAATGAATTTCGAGTATGTCTCACTATAAGTAATTGGTAAAATTCACAATTAATTTTTTACGAAATTCGTAAAAAAATGTTAGAAATTTATAAGAAATACCCATACTTCTTGTTGTGATTACTTCTATTTGTAGAGCAAATTATTTTATCGTTTGTTAATTCTATAAAAATCAATTAAGGAGTCTATTTGTAGAGCAAATTATTTTATCGTTTGTTAAAAAAAATTATTTACCTCTATTATTTATATATTTGTTTATAGTTTGCAACTATTGAAATCATTTATGTTTATAAAGAACAACTATTGAGCAACGACAGATATCATTCCATTGTCGAGGGGTAACACCATCAGTGTCAATCTATAATAACACGGGGACCCTACGCTTAATAAGGACACTTCCCTTTATGGAAGCCTAGTCTTGTGGGGTTCTTGTTCTTCTAAGTTTTATCCTTTCAAAAATCTATTCCCTTATTAATTTAGACTTCAAATTTCAATACGACACATCGTGTTTTAGTTAACTTATTTAAATTTTGATTATTATTTTAAATAGTAAATATGACAGTTATTTGAGAGATAAAAAAATATATATATAAGAGACAATTAATTTGTTTATTTTTTTTTAAATTATAACTATTTTTATCAGAAAAATCTTCTATTTCAAACGTTATGACTATTACCATTCGGTATATAGATATAATTATTTATATCTTCTTTTATTGATTCATTGTTTTTTGAACAAGGAGTAATTTTTTTGGTTTCAATATAAATCTGCTCTGATTATTTTTTGCATATTATAAATATTTGGATAAACTAATCTTAACTATATAATTAAGTTAGTTTTTGTACCATTTTTTTTCCGTTTTATAGGTGAGTTTAGACAAATCTCAAGAACTAAAAAATTAGTGATTTTTAATATGGAGACTGTGCTCATTGAGTAGCTTTTTTATTTTATCAAATTTTATAGTTTTACATAATAAATCAAATGCTCAGATTGATTTTTTATCGCATCTATTTGTTATAGTTCTTTGTTGTATTAAGTCCTAACTTATGAAAACTCATAGTAAAAGTTTTCTTACGTTAGTTGTAAATTGTAGCAATTATATAAGTTTATAATATTATTCTTATTTAATGAACTATTTTAATCGAATAATAAATATTTGAATGAATAAGTTTGGATTAGAAAGAAAGATTGTCATTAATTTGACAAACTTTCAAACAATATATTGAGACAACTAATATAAAAATATTCTCTATTAAAATAGGACAAAAAGAGTAATATTTGTTTGCTCTACCACATGTTTAAAAAGCACAATAAGGTTGATTTTAAATAAAGATAATAATTTTTTTAGTCATTTTGTAAATATATTATGTTATATTTATAAAAAATATTATTTAAAGCATAAATATTACAAAATTTTAAATTTACATTATTCAAATTGTGTTATAACTATGTATTTATAAAGATAAAAACATTTCTCATTTTTTATAATACCTCTAATAAATTTTTGGTCCTCTAGTTTTCTATAAATAATTTACCGATCCTTGAGATAATGACATAATTACTATCGTTAATCCTTCCATTTAATTAAACTAACAAATTAAAGACACGTGTGACAGAAGCCAGAAGTAAATCATTACAGGTCCTTTATGTAATACTTTCACTTACCGGTCTCTCAATATTAACATGTGGCAGAGGTAAAAATGACATTTTAATCTTTCCCTTAGCTTATTTAAGCGAAAAGATTAACGACAGTAATTATGTCATTATCTCAAAAACTAATAAATTATTTATTAAAAATTAGAGAATCTAAAAATTATTATAAGTATGAATAAAGGATGAGAATGATTTTTACTCATTTATAATTATGTTATATAATGTAAAGAATGTAGTTCCAAGAAGTAACTTGCTTCTATGTAGGGCTAAAAATGAGCCGAGTTGTCCTAGTCTAAAGATCGTTCATGATTCGGCTTGTTAATAAACGAGTCAAGCTTGAATACTTAGGTACTCAGCTTGTAAGCTCATGAATATACTCGTTCATTAAGCTCATTTTAAGCTCGTGAACATACTCATGAACAAGCTCGTAAATTGTACAAAGATGTACATATTTCTATCAAATTTATGTGTACAAAATGTATATAAAGTAAATTTTGTAATTATAAAAATGTATGAAATATGAAGTTAAGTCATAAACAATGTGCTAATAAATTTCAATGTCAAATATGTTAATTTATTTTAGTTGAATAAAACTGAAAATTAATTTTTATGTTATTACTAAGTATAGTGTTTAAATTACAATATATTAGTTTAAAAGTATATAGTTTTTTCACAAAATAATGTAGTTTTGAAACTAATTTATCCTAGTTCATCCTAATTTCAATTTTTTAATTATGCGATGTCATCATATAATTATTAACTACAAAACCATAATTTTTTAAATCACTATTAGAATGCTCTTTACCACTCTCTACTCTCACGACTACTGCCTTGTATGCCTCCAAACTCATCATTGCCACTGCCACTGCCATTGCCACTCATTCATCATCTAACCGCTCTCTCACTGTCAAACAAAATTGTATTTTAATTTTTGTTTAGTCAGGTTCGGTAAAGCTCATGAAAATACTCGTAAGCTCATGAGCTTTAAATAAACCGAACTTGAACAAAATTTTGAGCTCGTCAAAAAAGCTCGGCTAAAGCTCATACTCATGAAATTTTAAATGAGTCAAACTTAAACACTCGTTTACACCCCTACTTCTATGCCAGGAATATGAAATTTATCTTTTTAAAGTTAGCACGTTACTTTCGTACCCTATCACAGAATTGTACGTCCATTGTCAATTCCATGTTTTTCCCTCCACCTCTTTGTATGAACATATCTTCTCTTCTTAAAAAATCTATTCGAATAATTTGGAATTCACCCAAAAAAAAAGTAAAAAGCCTTCTGATATTTTTTTTGGTAAATCTCAAAAAAAAGAATAAACTTCTATTAGTATTTAATACTTTAGAGTAATTTTTGAAAATAGGACCCAAAACCAATCAATCAAACCTATTTTAAGACAAAGAAGATAAAAAAAGAATCTAGAGTTTTGGAAATTTCCCTATCGGTCCCAAATTCGTATCTATAAATTGGCCCTCTCCCCTGCACGGCTGGATCGCTAAGGCCAACTTTCATCCCGTTCGAATTTGATTGGGACGCCTTGTGTTGGTCCTTAAAAGATCTATGCATGTGAAAAAGGTGTTAGCATTAGCCACGATGTGGACAAATCACTGAACATTATTCGTGCTATTTTATCGTTTATCTATCATGACACAAAAAAATGGCAATTTTTCAAAAATCACAACTGGAATTATTTATGTGATATTTGAAAATGTCATATGTGAGGCCAACACAATCATCATCAACTAATAGTAACACGTGGTCATTATGCCCAGTGACCATATGAATGATAACCCATATCAATGTTGACTTTTGTGTCATATAGATGCTACCATTTGGTGACCAAGTGAATATTAATTTAGTTTAGTATATTTGATTGCTAATTAAATTAGTAATTAATTTTTTCCAGTTAAATTAATAATTAATTTTAGCAGATATATTTTAGTATTTAACGACTAAATTTTTTGTCATTAATTGCACGTAATTTTGTAACGGAAGTAAAAGCTTTTTTATTTTAAAAGAGGACGATCATGGCATGAACTAAGGAAAAAATGTCAAACACGGTGCAAAACATGTGAAAGAAATATACTTGATTCGTTGGAATTTCGTTGAGGTTATATATTTTAATTGCTATTGATAACTATATATTTCAAAATAAATTAGAAAACTCTTTCTTGATGAATGATTTTTAAAACAAATGTGAGATTTAAAGTATAATTTTTACAACAGAAGTGTGGCTAGAACGGAAGCAAATGAGGAAAGAATGGCGATAGAAGTGATCACAATACGTAAAAACAAAAATTTAGACGGACAATTTTTGACGAATTTCGTTGAAAAAAATGAGAATTAATCATGGAATTGTCAGAACAAAAGCCGTCAGAAAGTAGCATAATGACGAATTTTGTCGGAAATTTCCGATGAAATTAGTCGCAAATATATTAGAGAGGAATTCCTGTGAAAAATTTGTGTCGCCAGTGATAGTGGTTTGCGACGAAATTTGACATAATGATTTGCATTGTATTTTGCCGAAACTTTTTAACCGGAATAGGCCGTTCTTTGGCGTGTACATTTGTGACGAAATTCGTCGGTAAGGGCTAAATAACTTTCCGACAAAATACAAAAAGAATATACTATAATTGTCAGATATATTTGTATTAGAAATGTCATAAAAATAATATGTATTAGAAACTTAAAAAATAAAATACAAAAATTATTTAAAAAAAAATAAAAATATATATAGTAGAAAAAAATTATTAAATAAACAATAAAAATATGGAATTAATGAAAAAAAACTGTACACCTTTGAAAAATTTAATAATATATTAATACCTACATAAAAGAAGAAGAAACAAAGCAAAATATTAGAAATAAATTAATGCTAGTAATAATTAAATTAAACAACAACATTAATAATATTAAGAAGAACAAAAGAAGTGAAAGAGGTTGGTTTTCAAAAAAAAAAAAAAGAAGTGAAAGAGGTGTGAAGAGAGTTAAAATCTTAAGTGAAATTATAAAGAGATATTTGGATATATATAGAAAAAGCTTTAGAGGTAAACAATGTAGAGAATAGGGAGGAAATTTGAAATTAGTGAAAAAATAACTTTGGAATTCGTCCAAAATTAACGCTTTTCGAAGAAATTAGTTGGATTTTTTTGCGGAAAAATTAAATTAACGATTTTTGACGAAATTTGTTGAAATTTTCATTCAAATTTTGTCGGAAATAAACTGATTTCATCCACACAATTTCATAATAACTTAAAATATTAATGTAATATATTGAAGATATAAAAAAATTTAACATAATTAAAATCTTTAAAAATTAAGTGAAATTACTGTGATTATATGATTAACCTATAAAAAATGAACAAAAATGATAAAATAAATTTGTTGGATAACTATCTAAATTCTAATTTTAGTATAAGTGGAATTAAGTATCATACATCGGTTATGATTGAGATTCTAAAGGTTTTTCTCCTTATAAATATGCTCTAAACCTTAGTGGTTAGGTGAGTCAAATACTTCAGCTCAGTTAATCAGTGAGGTGTAACATGAGCATGAGTTTTTTTTGTGTTAAAGAGTTTTTATAGTTTTTTCGTACAAAAGCTATAATCTTTGCGAGATGATTTTTATAGTTTTTCCTTTCAAAAACTCTAACCTTTGTAAGAGAGTTTTTATAATTTTGCCCATAAAAAATTGTAACATTTATTTATCGGAGATTGTGGACGTAGGTTTATTATTGAAACACCGAACCAAGTTAAAATTGTTGTGTGTCCTTTTTTTCTTTCTCTATTATTATTGATGTGTGTGTTCTTATTAATTTTGGGTCCTAACAAGTAATATCAGAGATGATGATTTTGATTTAAGGGAGAAGAATAGAGAAAGACTAGAAGATTGAAGACTGACAAGACAATTCAGTTTTTTAGAGTATCAAAATATGTGGGGAGATGAAGACTGATAGGAGAGTTCAGTTTTTTGAGCTTGTTGAGATATGTGAGGATTTAGGTAGAAGGAGGATTTGTTAGATAATTACACAAATTGTAGTTTGAGTAGAAGTGAAACTAAATATCTCACATCGATTGGGATTGGGATTGGAATTGAGATTCAAATTCTAGTTTGAATCTCCTCATTCCATTAATAAGGTTGACAAATTATATAAAGAACATATACAGACATAAATGAACATTTTTGTTTTCAAATAAAAAAATGAGTTATAAACAATTTGTTTGAACAATTTTAATTATTAAAAATTTATATAGCGAGCACACGTTGTAATCTTCATATATTGTGTTTTCAATATATATTTCTCCATATTTAATTATTGTCAGTATTGTCTCCATGATCACTGCAAAAATGTTAAAAAATATCAACTCAATAATATTTGAACAATAATGAACAAATATAAACAAACATATAGTCATTTATCATTCAACTTAAGTATACTCACAAATAATAATAAACAAAACTATTATATTAAAATTAATGAACATGAAGATCATATTTTGTAATGAATAACTATTAACAAATATGAATGATATGAATTGAAAAATCAACATGAATGATTTTTTTTGCTTTATTTATCTTCCTCCATATTTAATTTGAATGGTTTTTTGTGCTTTATTTCTCTTCTTAAAATGTACAAATATGTTCAAAAATGAATTATTTTCTTAACCAATGATATTTAAATTTAAGTGTTATTCATAATGATCAAATATCAACAAAAATGAACATAGTTCATATTGATTAAAATGTAATACTGTGCATTTCCCTACATGGATTTATACGTTTTGAACCAAATGAAAAACAAAAATAAAATGAATTATCTATTATAATTTAAAACAACTAAGTCAAAATGATGAACAATAATGAATATTGCAATATACTTAGATATTATAGAATTTTAAATTTGCCTGATGAAATCTTGTATCTTGAAGATTGTGTTCTGAAGATTTTTACTGATGTTTGTACGTTTTGTGAATGCTGATTTCTGTACTGTTTAATCATCTTTAATGGGTTGTTAAAATATTCAAAATTTTGAATTAATGAACATATGTGAACAACATTCCCTTGATTTTCATATTAGATATGGTATTTTTTAAAAATTAAATGATAGTTACACATTTGATATGATTTAAATTATGGCACATAATAAAAAAATCAGTGGAAATTCATTCTTGTTATTGTGAATTCAAATACAGTCGTTCACACAACAATGTAATCAAATAGTGTCATTCCTACAAATATGATAACATACATGGGCATTCTTAATTATTGGAATGCTAGAAGTGACATTCTTATAATTTTCTGATTAATTAATAATATAAACTATGTGTTTTTAAATTTCATATTTGATGAATTTAATTAACAACAATTTTTATGTTTATAGGTTGGAGCTACACAACAAAATGTTGTAATAGATTATGCATATTGTCATTCTCAACCTGACTAGAAGGTGACGTAGGCATAGAAGGACAGGGGCAAGAGGGTCGGCCACTCTTTTATGGGCCTTTCTCCTTTTATGTCACTCCTTCTTGTCGCTAGAGCAAGAGGAATCAGCTGAGCGAAGTGGAATATAGGGGTAAAGTAGAAAGAAAGACCATGGAAATGACGTCTGTGTGGGCAGAGTCAGAGACTGGAGTGCAGAGTTGAAATGACGATGTAGACAATGATGTGTTCAATTGAGTATTTTATAATCTGTGAATTTTAATTACAGACCTAAAAAGGCTCTCGTCTAAGACTCTCCTCACTACCTCTTCAGTGATACTTCTACAATGTTGATGATCGCCCTAGGCAGTGCTGGTGAGACACCTAATCACCAGCCAACACCGGATTCGATTGCCCTGCCTCCTATTTCATCAACTCAACCATTATTACCATTGCTAAGAACTCTCAAACGCTTTCGGCATAATATTCATGACATTGCCCCAATGACAATTGAAAACCTATCAATCGTTTCCCCCGCTCCCCATGTTCAGGAGCTGCCATACAACTTCCCAAACCAAGATACAAACTCTCATTCAAGGATATGTTAATGGGGAACCAAATTGATGCCACTGATTCATTAGTGGGGAATGATGAGGAACTCTTCAAAGATGAGATGTATGGTCAAGGCCCAGACTTGATCGATGGTATTCCAGCCATTATGCAGTTATGTGCCCCCGGAGAAATACCTTCATTATCAAATTATTGGGTAAAAACTTGAGATAATTAAGACATAGATCAAACAGCTATGGCAACCGACTGCTGCAATACAGATTTCAGACTTAGGTAATCACTTTTTTATGGTACGAGTGTCGAACCAAGTAGACTGCGAGAAAGCGATATGTGGAGGACCTTGGTTAATATCGAATCACTACTTAATGGTTCAGCCATGGAAGCCGGACTTTGATCTGAAAACAACATCTATCACTACTATTCCCGTTTAGATACGGATCCCTTGCCTAGCAGTGGAATTTTCACTAAAGAATGGTTGGCATCCATCGAAAACTTGTTCGGTAAAACATTGTGAGTTGATCCAAATACCCTAAATGTGGTGAGGAGTCAATTTGCACGCATAAGTGTCCTAATTGACCTCAGTAAGCCACCCCAATCAAAATTTTATTTCAGAGGTAAGCTTAGGCACATTCAATATGAAGGCTTACGCGTTATTTTCTTCAAATGCGGTAAATACAGTCATCGTATTGAAAGCTGACATTCAGACCCGATATCTCCCTCTAGTGATCAATCCACTCAAAATGGTGAACAAGAAATTCAGATGTAGGATACTAATAAAGGAGACCAAGTTCAAAAGAATCTGGACTATCATGCCCCAAGCCCAATGAAAAATTACGGGAATTCGATGATAGCAAAAAACTATCCTCGACGTCGTAAACCCATTGTTGAATCGACTTCAATGAACACACCGGCAGCAACCAAGGACCCGCAAGGAAAGACCTCGAATGTTAACAAATCTCAGAAAGAAAAGGCACCTTTGCAAGGTAAGATCTTAATTACAAAAAAAACACAATCAATGGGAAATAAGGTGACCAATTTGGAAAAGAACCAAACATATGGATGTTCCAGATTTAGTGTCTTCACAGGAAATAATCAAGAGCCAAGTTTGGAATCTACTGCTGTATTTTAGCCCCCCAAAATCTTGACCAATGAACCAAAAATAGCCTTAGCAGCTAAGAAAGGAAAATGAAGGAAAAGGCTAACAAAATGATCTTCAACACCACATGTAACTCCTACTAACACCAAGGGTCGCCTGATTTTAGACTCTAATGGCAATATTATTTTTCTACATGTTCTTAAACCCAGCATGTACAGGAATCTGGACCAAACACTAAGGCTGGTACTGAGGAAGTGGTTTACCAAAAGCTCAATATTTCCCCTACATTGAAACCAAGTGGCCCAACTATGGAAAGTAGACTAGATGGTTGCAAAATTGGGTTTCAGACACTCAATACGAGAGGAAGCAATAGGCTTCTTAGGAGGAATATGGGTCCTATGGTCATCATTCGAATTATCCATTTCCCCAATTTTCTAATCCTGCCAGTTAATACATGAGTCCTTTCATTTCATCATGTAACAGGCTTCTTCTCTACAGTCTATGGCAACCCACATAGTCAATTTTGACAAGACCTTTGTAAGGAGTTATCTTTCATTGCATTAACTATTTCAAAACCATGGGTAGTAGTGGAAGATTTCAACTCGATGCTTGGTCTTGGGGATAAAAAAGGAGGTGCTCCTGTTTCTTTTAATAGTTACAAAGCCTTTACAAACTGTATTAATGACTGTTGCTTGATTTCTTTTAAAACTAGTGGCCCATACTTTACGTGGGAACAAATAGTGATGTTTCAACGTATTGACTGGGCTTTCTATAATATGGCTTTGTTGCAGGTTTGGCCAGCGTCTTACTTGGAGCATGTCATGAGAGTTTGCTTCGACCATCATCTGGTTATGATCCACCTGAAGCAAACATGAGGACAACCTAGTAGAAGCAGTGCATTTAAATTTCAGGAGGCATGGAGACTCAAAAAAATCCTTTAATGATGTGGTGGCTCAAAAGTGGCAAGCGGATTGTAACCTATTAACCAATCTAGGAAACCTTACTAACGCCCTTTTGAACTGGAGCAAATTCTCAGTTGGATTGATAACCCAATGAAAAAATACTCTCCTTCAGAGAATTAGAGGAATCCAAAAGTGTTTAGCCCAAAGAAGCAATAATCATCTCAGCAATTTAGAGCGAAAGCTTAAAAAAGAACCCTCCCACATCATGCTTCAAGAGGAGACTATGTGGAAACAGAAAGCCAGGGATAGATGGTTTGCCTGGAGCAATTGTAACACTGTTTTTTTCCATGCTGTTGCACTTGTATGCAAGAACAGGCAGAAAATAGCCTCAATATACATGGAAGATGGAGAACGGGTCAGTGAATCCAATAAAATAAGGAAAGTTGCACGATCTTTCTTCTTTAATTTATTTTTCAGTGAGCCAAATGATTTTATCCACTGTTGCAAGTTTTAACGACTTACATGAAAATGAACTGATGCTATTCACCAAGGTGCTAGATGAAAAAGAAGTCCATGATGCCCTTTTCACTATGAATCAACCAAAGCGACAGGACCGGACGGATTCAGTGCAGCCTTTTATCAAGCACAGTGGAACCAGGTTAAATCTAACATTCTGGATTTATGCAAAGATGTCTTTCTGGGTAAGCAAAGTGTAAGTGATCTTTATACTCATATTGCACTTATCCTGAAAAACAATAATTCGAAATATTTGACTCATGTTCAGCCTATTGTGTGACGCCCAAATTCGGATATCATTTTATAATATATTTATTAAATTCCAAATAAAAACGATATCCAAACTTAAACGTCATTTGTTTTATAGAAAAATAAAATTTAAGAATAATACAATAATTAATATCGGAGGAAATA
>CANYCX014671442.1:0-12002 GCA_948193385.1 Breynia disticha f. nivosa | reverse complement strand
CTCCAAAAATTCCTTAAGATTATCCTGAAATTTATTTATGCAAAGCATAAATATTTAATCATAAAATCAGAATTATTTCCTCTAAATCATCCCCAAATCAACCACAAATAAACCATAAGTAAACCTTCACTTATGAAATTTGCACCACCTAATTATCCAAAATCTTCACTCAACATATAGATCACATTTTCCAACAACATTCACCAACATTTCAGAATATTTTCTGATAATTTATCTTCATAAAACTCAAAAACAAACTCAAAATCAACCACATATCAACCTTAATCATACCTCCACTTGGATGAACTTTTCTCCAGAATTTTTCCACCAAAAACTCTCAAATTTTCTCCAGAAATCTCCCCAGCAACTCAGCCCTTAGCTCCTGATTTTTTTGTGCATTAATTCTGCTGGGAATGCACTTAAAAAGCTAGATCTAGATCTACTTTACATTTAATTACACTTAAATGAGTATAATTGTGTCCCCCTTTATTTGTTTCCGACGTTTAATAAAGTACGCGTGGTGGATGCAGACTACGCGTTGTCGCTACGACAACGCATTTTTCATCCCCACTGCGCGTACTTCCTTATTTCCGGAAAATATATTTTAATTATTTATTTTTTTTATTTTTTTTTCTAATTCATTTTCATATCAACCTTATTTCAACCTTATTTCAACCATATTTTATTATTATTTCAATATTTAACGTTATTTATCGACGAAAAATTTTCCAGGGCGTTACACTCAGTACGCGGGTTCGCCCTGACCCCGCGTATTTTGTGTTTTGACCGCCCGTCTATTTGACCATACTACGCGGAGTGGGCAGGACACCGCGTACTTTCACTCCACACCGCGTAGTATGGACGACACTGCGTTTTAACCTGACTTATTTTGAAAATCTGAAATTAATTACTCTTAGGTATATTATATAATAATAATTTAAGAAAACTAAGTTTATATTCATGTTTAATATTATGAAAATATGTATAATTTGAATTAATATGAATATATGATTATTTAATATTAAACTCATATGAATGATAGAAGTTTAAATTGTAATTATTTACTTGTGTTTGACAAGTTCTTACAAATATATATAATATATTAATGGAAAATGGAAAGTTTGCCTACTAAGGCATTGTTGTTTACTGAGTTTTATAACTCACACATTTTATGTCTGTTTTGCTCGGCAGATAAAAGAAGTTAGGGTTTCTTGTGGCTCAAGTTAGTGCGTATTAGCGAGAATATTGAAGGTGGGCAGTGCATTGTGTATTAAATTTTTCTTGTACATGATAAGTATACATAATGCATTGTATTTTGAAAGGTTATGATTTATGTAAAATTTTTCAGTGTATAATTATTTCATAACCTTTAATGATTTATACAAATCTATGATGTATTTGGGTTTAGGGTTTGCTTAAACTCTGTAAACAGATTCGATGAAATGAGTTGTGAGTTTTAAATTTAAATGAATTAAATTTTATTCCTCTGATATTATTTACTTTGGTTTTATTTTAAATTATATTTTTCTATAAATAGAAATGATGTTCGAGTTTGGATATCATTTCTTGGAGAAATTAATAAATAAATTATGAAATGGTATTTAAATTTGGGCGTCACACGTGACCTATCTTATATTGGCCACAATGGTGTCGAATTGCAAAGGCAATTCATGAACTTAAAGAGAATCTTCTAAGAAGGAAAAGGTCAAGGCAATGAACTAGGTAATACAAAAAATCATAGGACTTATTAGACCTAGTGGGAGCAAACCTAAGGGCCAATTCAAGCCAAAGCTTAAAAGCACTGGAAAAAGAAGAAAAGGTCAAAACCAATGGTTCTTACGCCAAGTGAGAGTGGGACCAAAAATTCAAACTTCTCCTACTGCAGGTGAGCCAAAGAGAAAAAAAGATCAAGAGTACTTGTTTCCATTCCAACCAAATCGATCATCAAAAGAATAATTTCAATCTCTACAAGGAAGAGAAAAAGAGGAATGAGACCAAGGCATCTAGTTGAAGCATTTATGTTCTTAAGCTTAACTGTTTCTACCACTTTAATACTAGGTACTATTTGTGAATGTTCTAATATTTTCCTTACAAATGTATAGGTACAAAGAAATAGGTTGTTGCTTAAATGAAGGAAAGAATGAACCTCTTCATAGAGGTTATTGAGCATAGATTCTCTTAATGGTTACTTTCTTCAAAACTTAGATTTTAAACTTTAAATTATGAACAAATGTTTAATGTTGACCTTCTGCTAAGTAGTGTTAAGTTTTTCATAATGGCTGGATATCTAGTTTTGGATTTTGAATTTACTATATTTATGAAAGTTATGCAAGTATTCCATATTATCCATGATTGTTTAAGTATTCTATGCAACTTAAATACAAAAGGATGAATTCCTAGTATCTTTGGAATAATTATCTAGTACATATGAACTAGACATATGATAATGCCTTTTTAGAAATGTTCTAGTCATATGAGCTAAGTTTGTATATAGAATGATCATTTTATCATTTAGTATATATGAAAAGGAGAAACGTGTGTATCAAGACTTCAAGATAAAGTTTTTTGATCAGTATACGAGATATCCTTTTATAAAAAGATGATTATTGAAGTTGTCATTTAGTACATATAGACAATAAAAATTTGTACTTCATGATTTCAAGTAAGAAGTGTTTGATTAATACATGATCTATCTTTATATGGAAAGATGAGTAACTAAGCGGCTTAATAAGTATTATACCAGCAAATGCATATTGATAAATTAACTGTACTAAACCAGAGATATTGAAAAAGGTTTGAAAATCATAAAAGTATGACTAACCTTATAACTCATTTATCTTGGAACATAGTCATTTGACTTATCCAAAAGATTAAATGGAGTTATGTGGCATGCTTAATGATAAATAAAACACTCTTCCTAAATTGAGATTGGTCATTGCATAGAAGGCTTTTAATTGTAAACCAATCAAAAAGAAATTTGAAAACCAAAGAGATATATGGAGAAACCATTAGCTCTAGGTTGTTTAAGAATTGAGGTTTCATGTCACAAAGCTAAAAGATTAACTTATGAGTATGCAAGAGTCTTGAATCTATAGTTTGCTTGATTTGTGAGATATTTCTTAACCTAAAATTGAGAACAAAAGGGTTTGTT
The DNA here is from genome assembly GCA_948193385.1 of Breynia disticha f. nivosa. Taxonomy (NCBI): domain Eukaryota; kingdom Viridiplantae; phylum Streptophyta; class Magnoliopsida; order Malpighiales; family Phyllanthaceae; genus Breynia; species Breynia disticha. The sequence goes on along the minus strand of CANYCX014671442.1, from coordinate 8,851 downwards.
GCTCAATTAGACTATTTTCTTAATTAAGACATCATCTTTTTAAGAAGAAAAGTGAGAGCTAGATCTATGCATGACAAATTCCTAAAGAAAGCAAAGATCGGATATAAGATTAAGTTTCCAAAGAGTTGTAGAACAAGAATTACATAAGAAAGCTAGGGAAGATGGGAAAGCTTCAAAAGAATGAAGCAAGTACCAATAATTTTATAATCCTTAAAAGTAAGGAATAATTGATTCAAATTAGCTTGATTAAAAGTAAAGGTATGTGATAATAAAGGACAATGTTAACCTATTAATTGATTAAATGTTCTAGCTTTACTTTAAGTAATTGCTGATAAGTCTATGATCGATTAATGACTTAAGGTAAACCAAGTTGATACGAGGTATCAAAATCTAAGATGATAGGTTATGTTGGTTTAATTAGGACTAAGTCTACGCACTATACATGTTCTTGATATGTCCAACTTGAATAAAGATAGTTTATCTTTGCGTCAAGAGTTGAGCTTATCAAAGAATAAATTGAACATAACTTAATGAGCTTTTATTATAGACTATATCAAGAAAATTATCAAACGTACTATGGATAAACATCATTTACTAAATTTGCAGTTGGTGAAAGTTTATAGTTTAAAGGTGTCATAAGATAATAGAAAAATCTTTAGAGTAGAACTAAGTAACTGATTCGAAATACAAAATCTAAATACTATAAGACTGTCTATAGACAAGAATGTAGATTAAGGGTTTTTATATTGGTTTAGGAATGATCCCAATCATCCTAGCTCCATTTGAGATTTTATGACATTAACGAGGTCAATGCACATGTCATATCTCTTAAAATTAGACTAAGCCTGATTGGGCCTAGTGCTAGTGGAAGATTAATGGTGTAAGACTTAGTACCAAGCATTGTCTATGAACTAAATATGACACTCAAATTTTTAAAACCACTTTCTTTGTCTGTTTATTTCTTTAACCAATTCCATGTCATATTTTTTTAAATGTAATAAATATAATTTGAATGCCAAATATAGACACCAATGTATAGAAAATGCTTTCGAATACCATTGAAAATAATGCATGTAAATTTAATCATTACTATATGCAATGTAGCCAAAATGAATGTGCCTTGGGGAAAAGCCATATATGGCGGGTATCAACACTGAAGTAAAATGACATGTTTACAAAAAAAGTTTGTAGAAAACAAAATGTGTGGATGAACTCTCCGACCTCACAGCGAATGTCCTCAAGAGTGTCCAAAAATAGCATAGAGAATGTGTATGGTCTATGCAGCAGCATCTTCATCTGTAATACACAAACACAATCATAAAAAACATGAGTACAAAAACTCAGTAAGGGTATGTCCCTTTATTCACTTACCTATCCATATAAAGTCTAATACATTTGTTCATTTATTCTTACTATTATTTCACTCGTTACCCTCTAGCTCTATATTCCCAAAGTTCTTCGATCCCTTTTAGGTTATAAGATATGTACTCAAGTGATTAATTCAAGTTCTTCTATAGTGTTAAATCGAATCTTACACGATAAGTTTTGGGTCCCTAACTTAGTCCAGATCATGTACTAACTCTAGGTTGATGTAAGGTATGAATTTCTAGATTACATAGCCTTTTGGACCAAAATAACATAGGTAACCCCATGATTAACGTACGTTATTCATTCTGGAAATTTCCAGCCAAGAATAATGTAGGTTAACCTGCACACTAACGTACATTACCTACTTTAACGTAGGCTTAACTTTAAATTAACGTACATTATTATGCTCCAGGCAACATGTTTTACACAATCCGAATCACACCAACACTTAACCAAATTTCCACCTCAACTAACATCAAACCAAACCTTTTTCCTATCCTGCAACTCACATACTTAAACTCACAACAACACATAAGAAACAACACATGAAACATCATAGTATTAACACAAGCATTTCATAATTTATTCTCACTTCACCATTTTACACAACATCTAAAATAATCTAATATCTACTTACATAGCCATCTACATTTACGACCGTACTTATGTACATCTTCATTCTTTTTATACACAATATCTTATAATTCATAATATACCACATCTATATGAACTCGTGATTCATATGTGATTTTCACTTCAAATTCTTCAGACACAACTCATATCATACAACTTTAGGTCATACAAGTCACCATAGACATTTTGACATCTTAACCTACCAAATTCTCATACAAGTCAATACGTCAATTCCCTTATTATACATGTCATGATAATCATTAACATTTAAACACAAAAACACCCCTCATTCAAATCATCCACTCATTTTGCCTTCCTATAAAGTAGTACACACTCATTCATCACATTTATTTGAATGCTTAATGCATATGTATAATGCTCATAGTATGCACTATCCATTCTTTTCTCAATATCATGGTTTCTCTCATAGAGGATCCTCTTCCCTTGGTTGTTCAACCGAGTACTGATGCACTTAGAAATACTTAGTCTCACATGGTACCCTCTCGCCTCTGAAGTGCACTTAGAAATACTCAATCTCACACTTGTGGCATTAATCATCCATCCATGATCAATATGCTCAAAAATACTCAGTCTCACATTGTCATTTCCTCTCACGTTGATCAACGGGGTGTTGATGTGCTTAGAAATACTCAGTCTTACATGACCCCTCTCTCGTGCATGGAAATGCGTTTAGAATTATGCAGTTTCACATTTCCAAGTTTCACTAAGTTGATCAACAGAGAGTCTTTGTGCTTAGAAATACTTAGTCTCACATGACACTCTTATATTTAGTGTAATGCACTTAGAAATACTCAGTCTCACATTACTAATGTTGTTCAACCAAGGGTCGACCTACACTTTTCATTCTACAATTTAAAATCAAACATTTGTGTGGCCTCTTAATCTCATGCTTCTAATGCCAAGTCTTACTATGTAGTTATGTCATACTCATAAAGCCATGAATGCATATGGATAACATATACCTATTCATAAGCCACTTTCAACATTTAAGGCCATCAGTGTATTCATATATTCCACTCTCTCCACCATATTAAAGATAAGGGAAAACACATTCAATTCATGTAACCACAACCAAACACATCCATCAAACATATAAGTTAAGAAAGCATAATCATTCCATACATCCATAACCAACCATTCCAAGCAACCATATTAAACCATCATAGTTCTTCCATACTAGCACGAACACTCATATGCACATAAACATACATACACACCACACACAACATATCCTAGCATAAGGTTCTAAATTTTTAGTTACACATTAATTTGTACACTCAAGCCAAACATAGTTAACCATGCAAGAGACTAAAGATGGATAATTAAATGAAGGGACACACACTTACATCTAACTCTAAGCAATCCCCTCTACAGGTTTGATTTTTACATATTTTATCCAAAATGTTTGAAATGTTAAATTTTTAGACAAGCCCTTACTAATTAAAGAAAACCCTAAGTTTTCCCCTTCTTTCAAAGTCCCTTTCACTCCTAACCCTAAACCCAAATCCCCTTTTGGTTCTACTTTACGATTTGTTCTTCTCCACTAGTAATACATTCTAAACCTACTAACTCTCCCCCCACTCTCTTAATTTTATTCAGATATTAGCAAACTTACCATAATTGGCATTTTACTCTAACCTAGATAAGAGCGAGATTCGATAGGAGTGATAAATTGATGCGTTCAAAGATGGAATTTATGAGGGGTTTAGAAGTTTTGATGTTTAGGGAACCCTAGAGGGTTGGTGGTGTGTGTTGGGAGAGTGTTTTAGGGGTTTGGAGTGTGTTTGGGTTGGTTTTGGGGTTGTTTCTCGTAATAAATGAAGTGTACGAAGGTCCCAATAATTTAGGTTGAAGGAAAATAACGTAGGTTAATCAACATACGTTATTCTGGGAATCATACCCAGAAAAAACGTACGTTATTCAATGGATTAACGTATCTTACTCATGTCAATACATGAATAGCGTACGTTATTCAAACAAGTAACGTACGTTAGACAGGTGCAGAAGAATGTTTTCATCGTTTTTAACCTCTAGTTCATTTTACCTTGATTCTTTCTTAGCTCTAAACTCCCCTAACATGGTTTGGACTAGATTATACCTATTTTGGAACTTAAATTTGAGGGTGTTACACTAAATTCATAGTTAAGACATTTAATTATATTTTTTTGTTATTGTAGTGCGCAAAAGAAAGAATAGAATTCCATAATTGAATATCTTGATGCTTAAGTTGGCATATGTGATGCATATGCCTATAGAACCTTGAAACAAAAAATTTCATTCTAAATATCTATGGTCGTTTAATATTATAGGAATAATATGTGAACTAAGACTAACATGCTGTTTTTGACTTAGTGGGTTTGGTCCTATGAAACATAAAGACATGGGATTCCAGTAATAAATCATGGATACATTTCTAGGCCAAGGTATTTTGATTGGATCTACTAGTGACAACAACTACATGCTTTAGAGTCATAAGTAATTCTCATGTACAAGCCTTACATTAGAGCTTTTAAACCAAGAATTTCCATAAAACTTTAGGTGGACTTTAGTATAATTTGACATCGCCTAAAGTGCCCATAAAAGGGTTCTTTGTATGGGTATGCATTGGTTCATGTTTGAGAGCATGAGAGAATTTAAGGGATTACCCACTCTTGAGGAGAGAGAAAATGCCCAGACGACTTGATTAGTGAACTGGAATGACTATGGCCACAACTAGATCAAATAATGAGTTTTATTACTTATTTGAAAGAGTTTAATGTCACTGGAATATCAAGAAATGGAACTAACGGAATAAATAGAATAAATATTGTTGGTCCATGCGAACTATGTAAGATTGGACTAAAACGAATGTCACAACATCTTTATTTAACTTTAATTTTCATAAAATTTAGCTAGATTTTTTATGACCTTTAAGAATTATTTATTCTTATTGCCAACATTAAATGGACCTATAGGATCGCACACAAATACTAGGTCTAAAAGGGTAAAATTAACATTTCTATTTTAGACATATTTTGTGCCATTTAAAGGAAAAATATATGAGGCTTGAAAATATATTAATTGGACATAATATAGACCCAATGAAAACATAGTAAACATCTATCTAATATTAGTGCTAATTATGTACTAACTGGGAAACTAATCACGTAGATGTAAGAATCCTATTTGGATAAGGATTTGGCCATGTTTGGACATATTTTGTCAAAAAATGTGGTCTAATATGGTAGGAATTAATTATTGATGATAATTGTTGGCTAAATCCTAATGGATTTAAGATTCAAATTTGAATTTAAATCAAAGAGGTATTTAAGGCTAAATATTAGGTGTTTGGACAGGATTTATCCAAAAACATGTATTGCTTCCAAGATATAAAGACCAAGTTTTTCTTACTCATCATACGATTATCTTAATTAGAATTTGAACTCAAATATGAGTTCTAGTGACAGTCAAATTTGGCTAGATAAGAAAGAAGAAATATAGGCATAAAACTAAGTTTTGTCTCTTCTCTCCCCTTTAGTATTCTTAGACATGCTTAATAAAAGGAAACACTCCCTCTTTTATTTTTAGCACTCGCCCTCTCTAAAAGAACTAGTCGAGTATGTGTGAGCGTAAAATGAGGTCACTTAGAAGTAGCTCCTTTGTGACACGATTTAGATTGTTTGAAGGTTGTATAGCCTGGTCTTATACAGTAGTTACTCTTACAATACATTTCAAACCATTTCAACTCTAAACTGGTAAACTAGTTTTTTCACAAACATGTTTGGATCCTGGGTTTGCATTTTGTGTGGTTGTTCTGTATTAATTTCATAAAGATTTACACTGTGCCATCATTTTTTATTTTTTATTGAATCCTAACACCAATATGTTCACACAAAATTTTTAGAGGATTTAGGATAGATGAGATAACTCCTAACCCTATAATGAGTTTTTGATCCAAACAACTTCTTTAGTTGCCTCAAATGATGCTATATAACCAGCTTCTGTTATAGAATCTGCCACTGTGCTCTATTTAAACCTTCTCCAATTATCAACTCTTCCATTTAACAATAATATATATACATATATATATATACCGATTACTCTCTTGAATCGTCCTTGTTTGTCAAGGTTGCAACATTAATGTATCCCTTAACAATGAGCTCTTATTGATTTTCATACACTAAGAACAAATCTTTATTACTTCTTAAGTGCTTAGGAATTTCCTTAACCGCAGTCTAGTGGACCTCTCCATGGTCTTGCCAAAGCCTATTGGTTATACTCATTGCATGAGCAACATCCAACCTAGTGCATAACATAGCTCACATGATAAATCATATAATAGATGCATATATGACTCTATTCATATGTCATCTTTCTTCTCTAGAGGATGGACAGTCTTTCTTAGAGATAACAATCCCTTGTTGTAAGGTTAAAAATCCCTTCTTGGATGGTTCCATAATGTACCACCTCAGTATGTTTTCTAAGCACTTTTCTAGACTTATTGTAAAGAGATGCCATGATCTATCTATGTAGATGCTTATACCAAGTATAACATTGAGTTTTTATAAGTATTTCATTGAGAAACATGAATTTAATACAATTGCTTGGCTTATTGCAATGTTAAAATGCCATTTCTAATGAGCAGGATGTCATCAACATATAATACAAAGAAAAATGCTATGCTCCCATTGAACTTTTGATATACATAAGGCTCATCATCATTCTTGTTAAAACCAAAATCTTTTATGGATTCATCAAAATAAAAATTCAAACTCGTGGATGCTTGCTTAAGTTCATAAATTATCTCTTAAGCTTACATACCTAATTAGGATTCTTAAGATTGACAAATCCCTATGGTTGTTTCCTTTAAACATCCTCGAGGATGTTTCCATTCAAGAAAGCCATTTTGACATCCATTTTCCATATTTCATAGTTTAAATATGTAGTTATGGTAAAAAAAAGTTATAACGGATTTGAACATAACTACTAGTGAACACGTTTCATCATAGGCAACACCATGAACTTACTTGAAACCTTTTGCCACTAGCCTACATTTAAAGATTCCTCCGACCTTCTCTTTGAAGATCCATTTGCATTTAATTATCTTAGCACCTTTAGATGGATCAATCAATTCCTAAAATTTATCATCGTACATTGATATCATTTTAAATTTATGGTCTCTTGCCATTTTTTTGAATTAAGAATCTCCATAGTCTATTGGTAAGAAGCATGGTCATTATGATCAATGATCATTACAGTATGCTCGTCAATTATTGTATTATTCTCATCTTTAAACCTTATAATTAATAAAAGAATTAATATAATTAATTAAATTTATAATTTATTCGATAAATTAAAGAAAAATAAGGGTTTATTATGATTTGATAGATGGCTAATTATAAGTAAATGTAAAAGGAGAAAGGTTACAGGAAAAATTAAAAGTACAGGGAGTGAGAAGAAAGTACACATTGTGGACAAGCCACAATGTGTAGTATACTTCTAGGAGTGGACAAAATACATGATGTGGTAACTACCACGTTTAGTATGCTACCAAAACATGTTGTCCACTAAATGTGGCAAAAGATTAGATTTTGTTGGAAATTAAAGCATAAGGTGTGATAGTTTCATTTATAAGAAGAAAGAAAGCGTGTGAAGGTAAAAAATGGAAATAGAGAGGAAATAAAAAAAGAGAAAGCAAAGAAATCTAGGAGAGAGACAACATAGGAAAGAGGGATGAGAAAGAAAGATAGAATTAGGAAAATAAGCTAGAATAAACAGAAAACAAACATCCGATCGTAGGAGCGAGTAGGGTATCAGTTGGTATAGTCAATACAAGTAATCCATGGTGAAAACAATAAGAAATAATATTGAATTTTGAGTATGAATATGTTATTGGATTAATTTTCATAGAAAATTACGTATATGCTTAAATAGGTAGTCGATTGGGTTAACATGACCAGTATTGGAGTGTACAGGAGCTTCATAAAATACAGAAAAATAGGTGAGTAATCCTGACTAAAATTTAAATACCCGTAGATAAGTGATCACTTAAAGGAAAGGTAATTAAAAGGATATTCCATGATGGTTGTGATTGAATGTTAGTGGATATAGATTTATATGAATTATTAGAATTGATAGTGTGTGAGAAATTCATCATGAGACGTGAAGGGTTGCACATATGTTATGAGAATAATAGTTGAAGTGTTTTATTTGATATACTTCAATTTACATGTTTCATACACGATAACATATAAAAGATAAATTTACAGCATAGCGAAAACGACAACATATGGATATTTATGATTTATACGTTTGATTGGACATACATGATTATAGCTAAACCCTTAGGATATCATCAAAATGAAAACACAACTATGATAAGTTTGAAAATAAATCATACAGATGAAATCAGAAATAGTGAAATAAGAACATATGTTCAAATGAAACACATAATAATATTTATGTCAAAGGAAGTACATGTGTAACGCCCCAAAATTTCATAGTTAATTAAGATATTAAATAAAATACAAAGAAAATATGAGAAACTTTTTCTCGTATTTTACGTCATAAGACTAACTAATGAAGTCAATATACTCATATTCAAACAATCAGACTCATTTAGACTCAAAACAGTCAAATTTCGTATGCTGTGAATAGTGATGTGAATAGTGCCAAACGGGTTGGCAAACCGGCTAGCCCAAACTGTTTGTGTTGAATATTTGTTGAATATTATTATTTATTTTGATATTATTTTGATAATGTGTTAAAATTGATTATGTGCTTAAATTGATAAAATTGTTTAGAATTAATGGTGTTTTAATTATGTCTTAATTATGTGTTAAATTATAAA
>CANYCX014667500.1:0-11467 GCA_948193385.1 Breynia disticha f. nivosa | reverse complement strand
ACTAAGGTTTTTGTGATACATAACTACTAAGGCCTCAAGCCTATTTATAAGGGGAGAATCCCTTTACACTTTCACTCCTAACAGATGTGAGATACTTAGTCTCACTTTTACTCAAACTAGAATTTGAGTAGTTATTCCAACCACAGACAAGAAAATGAGTACAACTATTTGACCTTGTTCTCTGCATTCCCAGATCTTCACTACTTCATCAAGGCAGTACGTAGAACATGCGTAGTTTTCTGTGAGAATCACTATAGAGATCATTGACGATTCAAATGCTTCCAAAAGACCCGGTTCTATTTCCTTCCCTCTTTCTAGTTCAGTGTCGTCTTTGAAAGTTTGAATTCCTTTCTCAATTAAACTTTTATAGAGATGACTGAGAAAACCATAACGACAATGCCCACCGTGGAAATTTATGAAGACAATATTCTTCCGGTTTCTGGACGAGGAGGCCATGATCAAATTGTGTTCATAAGGTAAAGAGTTGATTATTTGGTAATATTAGGGCTTTTGGTGAAGGAGAGGTTATGGAGTTATATGGATACAGAAGAAGTTCTAAGGGCTACTTATAGAAATGAAAAGGCAGCTTGTTCGGGATTTCGTATGAACCTTCTTCCTTTTTTCAATCCAAATAAACCCAAGAAAATATTTATTTTCTGCTGATGATATAGAAGATTGAATATGTTTGAGATCTAAAAATGTCAACGCTAGAAAAAACTTGAAGAAATTCTCTCTTATGCTGCGCAAGCTGTTCGAATTTGAGCTTGATAAAATTTTATTCGTGTTTTCCTCGTTTATAATCGAGTCTGTGAACAAAATATTGGACTCGAATGGTTAAATATGTCGATTCTGAATAATGTGATAGTCGGCTGGAAAAGTCACAAACATGCTCGTTTGACGTTCGTAAATAAACTCGTGAATAAACTAAATTACATTTTTCATTTTTTATTATGTAGCTTTCATATTTCTTTGTATTTCAAATAGGTATATAACTTATGTAAAAGTGAATCAAAATAAAAAAATATTTTAATAAATATACAGCACAATATGATTAATTATACAATAAAAATTAAAAATAATAATTTTATTAATATATAAAATAAAAACAATAATAATATTCGATAAATAAGTTAATTTTTAATTTTACATCAAATAAATTTGTATTTTAATTTTTGTTTGGTCAAGTTCGAAAAACTTGTAAACCGGCTCGTTAGTTCACGAATTTTAAACAACCATAAACAAAATTTTAAGGTCTATTTTCTTTTTTTTTTTAAATCAACATTTAAAGTCTATTTAAAGAAACGAAAAGGCAGCTTGTTGGGATTTCGTATGAACCTTCTTCCTTTCTTCAATCCGATTTTGTGTTGACCATTTCACTGCTTTCGTAGCTCAATATCTACCTTCTTCCTTTCTTCAATCCAACTTTCTGTTGATCATTTCGCTGCTTGCGTAACTCAATATTTAATTGTACGAGTGAGAGAAAAAGAGTCAATTTTGCGTTGACCAAGTTTGCAGGCCGAGTGAATAAACCGATGAAATATTTTTTTTTTGTTGATGATATAAAAGATCGAATATGTATGGGATTTGAAAATAAACTAGTGCAAAGTATATTATTTAACATAAGTCAATATAATAAACACATTCATACATCATACAAGTAATACTCATTCACGAACAACATTTTTACTACTGGAACTAAGATACAGTAGTTGATTTTGAGATTATCTATTTTTCTAAAAAGATTGTAGAATGGAGTCATCATCAATAGTTATAAAGAGTTCTTTCCCAATGTAAATGACTAAACAATAAATCATTCACTTATTTCTTATTTTGTTTCGCAACTTAGTCTTCACAATATTCACTAAATTAAGTTTACTAAATTAAGGATAATTAATAATTATAAAATCCAAATTAACAAATAATTAATTTCAGAACAAATTTACAATTAAACAATTGATAAATTTACACCATGATAATCATTAACAAAGTCATAAATAATTTACAACTAAATTTATTAAATTAAGACTAATTAATTATCCCAACAATTTAAACTAACAAACTATTAATTCATAATAAATTTAAAATTAAATGATTAATAAATTTATATAAAAATTTAACAATTAACAAGGTCATAAAGAATAAATAAGTTTACTAAATTAAAACTAATTAACAATGTCAATAATTTAAATTAACAAATAATTAATTCATAAGAAATTATCAACTAAACAACTAAAAAATTTAAACAAAATTTTATAAAAATTAAGAAATTAAATTATTAAAAAAGACTTATTGAACTATATAAAAAGATAACAAAATATTGTGGAATGATTTATTAACTAGTGGTAGTAGACTTGTTAGAGGTTGATAAAGAAGATTGAATAAATGGAATTTAGGATTTATTTTATGGAGAGAGTTGAAAGAGAATTTTGAAAAAAAAAATGACATACAATGTTGTTAGGGCCTTCTTTCATATTTTGTTTGGATTTTTACATGGACACATGGTCCATTAAACAAAGTTCATTTATATCAGCTATGGAAGTTATTGGGCGGTTAGTGGGTGTTTTTCTTCAAAAAAAACATAAAAGACTAGTTCAAAAAAAATTATAAATTATAAATTGAATGTTAAAATTGTATACTATTATTAAAAAACTGTCATTTGTATAATTATGCCTATTTTGTTTTCAATTTACAAAAGTAATGACGTCTTTCAGCTACTTTAGTCAATATAAGTATATAACACTCTTTCCTTTTTTTTCTTTTAAAAAGATATCATCCTTTGTTAAAAATTTAAACAAACTGACATCGTTTTCTTTCTTCTCCCTATAGCCAGCCGTCGTTTTCCCTTCTCACCACCACCCATCGTCGTCAGTCATTTTCCAACACAAATCAACCACCCACCAAATCACCAGGGTACAAACCACCACACCATGTGACCATCTTCTCGTGAATCTCTTCCCTCACTTTTACCGCACCAACCATAGACACAAACCAATGAAACCACCATGTCACCATACCATCTTGCTTCCCTCGGTGCCTCCCTCCGACCAGTGTCGCTCCCCTTGCGCTGGTGAGATGGGGGAGTGGTATTGAAGCCCCTCAAGAGGCAAGGTTTAGTGGCCACTCACCTCTCCGTACCTGATCACAATGTGCCGGCAACCAAATTTTACTATTTTTATTTCTAAATATTTCTGATTTTCTAGTGTATTTTTTGTAATTTTTTAATATTCAAAAGTAATTTTTGTTAATTAAAAATTTTGTTAAAAATGAAAATACAATGTGTCTAATATAAAATTTTGTGATATTTTATTTCCAAAAAGTTGTAAATTTTTTCCAGTATGTTTTATGAATGGATAATTTATTTTGCCCATGACGTTTCGGGTTGTCGAATAAATATAATTAAGTTAAGGGACTTAATTATGGTTTATTCAATAGAAGGATTAAATTAGAAGCATATTTAGTTTAGTGACTAAATTGCAATTTTGAGTGAAAAGGTACATATTCACCAAATGGTACATATTCACCAAATGTAAGGACATTCTCACCCCACGTTTAAGTTAGTTTTTCCCACACAATTAACTACCAAATTCAGATTTTCTTTGTGGAGTTTTAGAATAAGAATTCTAAAACTTTCTCTCTTGGTGATCGGATTCTAGTGTAGGATCAGGTGCGAAACATTGCTCGTATCCTGACGCGTCCGCGCCTATGGATACGAGCGTACCCTCAACGAGGTATCGTTCTTCTTCTGCTGAATTGAACGAAATTCCAAGTTTGCGTTTTCGTTCATTTTATTTCATGCTGTAATTTATTATGTGTTAATTAATTAGTTATTTATTTCTATATATATATATATATATGTTGTATATATCGCATTTCTTTCATTTTATGTTCACACTATGTACCAAAATATGTTTTGTTTTGAATTTTTCAAATACGAATTATTAGTATAAATTCAAAGTTAATTGTATGTAATTACGATAATTTTATGATTATGTATAGTTAAATTTGTGAAAATACATATTATATTTGCGAAAATGTAAATCCACTACAAAAATTTGTGCATTTAGTTGGCCGCTAAATACATTTAGCGTCCAAAAGTTGGACGCTAAATTTGAATGCTAAAACGTTAAAATCTAAATTTTTTAGCATCTACGTGGACTCTTAATTTAGCGTACACATAAATAAGTCATAATTCACTAAAAATTATCTAATTTACCAAATATTATCTAATTCATTAAAAATTATCTAATTAACCAAAAATTATTCAGTACGCAACAATAACAATTAAATAATTACACAACATCTATAATAATAATAATGACACTAATGTAAAGTAAGAAAATTTACTTTATCTATATGTTGTCCAAAACCAGAGGAATCTACTAAGTTTGAAGTGAATATGAGGTGAAAAATGAGAAAGAAAGAAAAAAACGCTGAAATAGATGTTGAAAAATAGTGTCTATGTGGACGTTCATTTCAGTGTCCACGTGAATATAGTCCACGCGGACGCTAATCTACGTCCACATGGACGCTAATAGGGGTTGCGTCTGTGACCCCCAAATTTGACAACCACTTTCGTTCACTTATTTAGTATTTTATCCCGCCAAGTAGTACTCGAACTTGGAAATCATGAGATTGGACAAATGACTATTCGAAAATATAATTTAGTAAAATTTACATTCCATTACTTTAACAAAACTATACAATGTTTGAGAAGGGAATATCCAAAAAATGTTCAAGGTGTAGAAAATAGTTATCGTTATAAAAGAAAAGGAACATAAATGATCCCATTTCAATGATAACCTCACAAAATAAATTTATGCACTATCAAATATTCAATACAAAGCTTTTGTATGATATGAGCAAACCTAGCCCTAGTGCATTGCCCACCTCGATCCTTTGTTTCTTTGTAGATGAGTCGGAAACAAGGAAAGAGATCTACACCTTCTCGTACAAAAATCCCCTCAAGTCCCTGCCCAATATGGCAAACATAAAACACAATGAGCCGTGAAAGTCAATAAGCTACACTTACCGAAATGGACAACTTTCCTAGCATTCAACATTCATACATACATTCATTAATCCATACAATGGTCATCCACAAAAATAAGACTATGCATCATGGCAACAATGAACACAATTGCACATAAGTGAACATGAACCATGGAAACAATGAACACTCTTGAACATGATTGAGCATGAACCATGGAAACAATTAACACACTCATGAACATATATGAACATAAATGAAGACACTTGGATACATTTAGATACATTTAGACACAAACTGTTCAGCCCCTTCCTTGGACAGAAGGGCAGTCACGATCGCAATTGATTCAATCATGTTCGTGACTTCCTTAATTTTTAACAATATGTGGTTTAGAATGGCAGTCACGAGCGTGATTGGCATGAGTCACGAACGTGACTGCCATTCGGTTCACGAATGGCTTGCCTCAAGAGAAACGCCTAACGGCTCGGTTGGGAACCTTCCTTGTCGAGGTTCAAGTTTCCGATCAAAACATTTTATTTTCTTACATCAATATCAACTTTAGTAAATGAGAAAACAATTAATGAATGATTCATCTATACTATGTACGCCTTCTTAATTCTCTCTCCTCTCTATTAATGTCTCCTTACCTACCGTTTAACATTATTAATTCCCTTCATATTAAGCATCTTCCTCCTCAACTACCACCTATACTCCCCTTTTCACCAACCACTACTAATGCACTATCAATGCCTTCCATAAGTTCATTTATGTATCTTTTAATTATCCTAACTCTCCAATATATGATAAACATCCTCTTTCTTAGTCTTTCCTTACAAAACCCTAATCCTTTTCCTACTTTTGTTCCAAGCTTCCTCACCATATAACACCCAGTTAAAGTGATGCTTAAAACACTATCTAGACTGTTGAAAAGCTTACCTAAGCAACAAAAGACGGAAAAGAACTCCGGTCAAGGAAACTCAACTCGTCACTTTCAAGGTGTCCTTTCGATCAACGATTTCGGGCACCTAAACCACTAATTAACACAAAAGATGGTTACTAATTGGTAGTATACATGTTACGCTTTCCAATGAACTATCATTTGCTCAAATCAGAGCTCAAACGTAAGAGATATGTGGTCGGGAAACTAGGGTTAATGAAAAATACGGGATTGTCAAGAACAGATGAGGAAAACTTACAGGAATTAGATCACCAACTGATTTTGGAACTCTCGAACACTAGGGTTTCTTGAGAAAAGATGATGGTGGTAAAGATTTGAGTTTGGGAGGAAGAGTGTATAGAGAGATGGACGTGTGTGTGGGAAGAAAAGGAGAACTAGGTTTTTTAAAGGTTAATCGGTTTGTCGATTATGCCCTTTTAGACTTTTCCGCTCGGTCCAACTACTCCAGGTTCTTGTTTTATCTAACTGATAATTCCGTAAGTCAATTCCCACTCTCCTTCCACCGAATTTTTACTTTAAACATTTTGAAAAGAATTTATTCTCATTTTTCTACGTATTTTATGTTAAATTTTAATTAAATGGAAAATTTAGGGCGTTACAGCTCCACCCCCTTTAGAAAATTTTGTCCTCAAAATTAAACTCGTACCTGGATCCAGAAGTATATGAGGATAACATCTGCGCATCTCCCCTTCGATCTCCCATGTGGCTTCTTTCGGGGAATGGAAACTCCGTTTCACCTTTACCATCAGAATTTCCTTGTTCCTCAATCTGCGAACCATTCTATCCAGCATTTCCACAGGTTCTTCTGTATAGGTCATATCCTCCGATATCTCCACTTCAGGCTCCTTAATCATGTGGTTGGGATCTAACCTATACCGCCTAAGCATACTTACATGGAGCACATCGTGTAATCGCTAAAGTTCATCTGGTAAGCTAAATGTGCCACCTTTTTAACAATCTCATAAGGGCCAATGAACCTCAGGCTTAGTTTCCCGCTCTTTCCAAATCTTAAAACTCCCCGCCAAGGCGATACCTTGAGAAAGACCTTGTTACCTACCTCATAGGTGATTTCCCGCCGATGTTTATCAGTGTAGGTCTTCTGACAATCTTAGGCAGCCTTAATACATTTCTTAATCACTTGAACTTTCTCCACTGTCTGCTGCACCAATTCTGGGCCTTCAATCTATCTTAGTCCTTCAACATCCCAAAACACTGGACTTCTACACTTCCTCCCATACAAAGCTTCATATGGTGGCATTCTGATACTGGAATGATAGCTTTTATTGTACGCAAACTCTATTAATGGCAAGAGCTCATCCCAGTTGCCTCTAAACTCCAGAATACTGGCTCTCATCATGTCTTCCAGAGTCTGTATTGTTCTTTTTGACTGTCCATCAGTCTGGGGGTGAAAAGCTGTACTAAAATTGAGTTTAGTTCCCATAGCTTTCTGCAAGATACCCTAGAAATACAAAGTAAATCGAGCATCCCTGTCAAAAACAATGGAAATCGGCACTCTGTGAAGCCTAACCACTTCGGCCACATAATTTTTCGCCAGCTTCCAGGGAATCGTCCTGTTTGATTGCCAGAAAATGTGCAGATTTCATCAATCTATCCACTATGACCCATACTGTGTCGTGATTTCAGAACGTTCTGGGCAATCCAACCACAAAGTCCATGGTTATCCGCTCCCATTTCCACTCTGGAATAGCTAAGGAGTGGAGCTTTCTAGCTGCATCTTGTTGTTCTGCTTTAGTTTGCAGACAACTCAAGCACTTTGCAACAAATTCTGCAATCTCTTTCTTCACGTCTTGGTACATCTTAGTGCTGCCTGGGTGTACTGAGTATTGAGGGGAATGTGCTTCTTACAGAATCTCTTCTTTCAATTTCAGAAAATTTGGCACACACAACCTCTTTTCGTAATGGAGAATTTCCTGTTCATTAAGCACTTATTCCACTTTCTTTTTAACAATCCTCAGATTCTCATCTTCCATCTGTTTCTCCATTATCCTCTCTTTAAGTATTGGTCTCACTGATATGTTTGCCAGTAATCCTTCTTCAATCACTTGGAGTTCTAAATGCAATTCTCGCATCACAAACAAAGACTCCACATTGTAGGATATACCATCATCCTTCGCTTGAGACTTTCTACTTAAAGCGTCAGCCACCACATTAGCCTTCCCTGGGTGATATTTAATAGAGCAATCATAGTCTTTCAGCAGTTTAATCCACCTGCATTGTCTAAGATTCAGCTCCTTCTAGGTAGTAACATACTTTAAGCTTTTATGATCAGTGAAGATTTTGAAGGTTTATCCATAAAGATAATACCTACAAGTTTTTAGAGCAGGGATTATTGCTGCAAGCTCTAAGTCATGCGTCGAGCAATTCAGCTCGTGTGGTCGTAACTGCCTTGAAGTATACGCTATTACTTTTCCATTTTGCATAAACACACCTCCTAATCCCATCCCAGAAGAATCAATGTAGATCGCATATTCACTGTCCTCTGACGTTAGAGTCAATACTGGAGCCTCAGTCAACCTCTTCTTAATCTCCTCAAAATTGCCTTGGCATTTCTCACTCCACTCAAACTTAGCATTCTATCTTAACAAGCTAGTCAGCGGCCTCACAAGGATCGAAAAATCCTGTATGAACTATCTATAATAACCTGCCAAACCTAAGAAACTCCGAATTTCAGTCACATTCTTTGCAGCTTTCCATTCTTCCATTGTCTTGATCTTTGATGGATTAGGTTGTACCCCACGTCTGGAGATCACATGACCCAAAAATGCAATCTATTCCAACCAAAATTTGCATTTCGAGAATTTTCCATACATCTTCCTATCTCTCAAAACCTGCAATGTCACTCTTAAGTGCTCCTCATGCTCACCTCGACTCTTAGAATAGATGAGGATATCATCGATAAAAACTGCCACAAAGGTGTCCAGATAGGGCTGGAAAATTTTATTCATTTGGGATATGAATGTGACTGAAGCGTTTGTCAACCCAATTGGCATCACCGTGAAATCAAATTGGCCATATCGGGTTTTGAGTCCTGTCTTTGGCACTGACTTCTCCTCTACTCTCAATTGCTAGTACCACGACCTTAGGTCGATTTTCAAGAAAATTATAGCGCCCTTCAAATGATCCAGAAGATCGTCAATCTAGGGTAACATATATTTGTTCTTT
The DNA here is from genome assembly GCA_948193385.1 of Breynia disticha f. nivosa. Classification (NCBI taxonomy): domain Eukaryota; kingdom Viridiplantae; phylum Streptophyta; class Magnoliopsida; order Malpighiales; family Phyllanthaceae; genus Breynia; species Breynia disticha. The sequence continues at coordinate 2,339 of CANYCX014667500.1, read as the reverse complement.
ATCGTCACCTGGTTCAACAGACGGTAGTCGATACATAGCCTCATAGTTCCATACTTCTTCTTAAAAAACAATACGGGCGCTCTCCACGGAGAAATACTCGGTCTGATGAACCTTTTATCGAGCAATTCCTCCAATTGCTTCTTCAACTCCTCCAATTGCTTCTTCAACTCCTTCAATTTGGCCGAAGCCATTCGATAGGGTTCTATCGAGATTGGAGTTGTTCCTAGCATAGTCTCGATTTTGAAATCTACCTCTCTGCTAGGAGGCAGTCTGGGAAGATCCTCTTAAAAAACGTCCTGGTATTCACATACTATCAGAACTTCTGACACTCCCACACTAGGCTTCGCAGTGTCTACTATACTCGCAAGGTATGCCTCATAACCTTCTTTCATCAATCTCACTGCTTACATGGAGGATATCAGATAAGAGGGCACTACCCTTCTATCACCTACCAACAAAATTTCCTTCCGCCCTTCTTTTTCATTTAATACCTCCTTTGAAAAGCAATCCAATATTGCTCTCTATTTCAAGAGGCAATCCATGCCCAAAATCAATCGAAAACTCTCTAGATGGATTACCACTAAATCTGCATGAAATTCACGGTCGCCTATCACTATCGGGTAAGATTTCACCACCCTTTTTACTCTCACTACTTCCATAGACGGCATTGACACCTCTATCACATAATCTAAAACTCAACCCCCACATTAAATTTTAAGGCATGACCATAATCAATGAATGAACATGATGCACCAGAATCTATGAGCATATGTATGGGTAAGCCCAAAATGTAAACAATACTAGAAATGATGTTCAGGTCAACCACCGTATCTCCTCTAGTTATCGCATAGACTCTAGCTTGATGTGTTGCTGGTGGTGGTGGCTGGTTAGGACGAGAACTTTTGGAGTGTGATCTAGCTCTTCCCGAATGTGGTCCTTGACCTCTGCTCCCAATGGCACTCCTTTGGTTATCCCCAACACTACTCTGGCAACGTTGAGCCTTTGCCTCATCATTTTATTTCTAGAAGCAATCCTTCATAATATGCCCCTTTCCTCTAACAATAAAAACATGCCATGTTTGCCCTTTTCCTTCCATCAGACACACTCTGCTTACTATGCATAGAGAAAGGTCTCCCTGTAGAGCTCGCTCCTCTGCCGCCAAACTTCTTGGATTTGGTCACTATGGACCCTTGAGCACTAAAAATCTTCGCTCCGCTAGAGCTTCCCTCATGTTTAGCCTTCTTGGCTTCTGGAGGCTTCTCCTCCCCAAGAGCCTTCTCCGCTCGTAAAGCAGCAGTACTGAATTGCTGTCTGGTCGTATTGCCAGTAAGAGACAGATCTCCCTCTTTAAGCCCATCTCAAAGCGGTTTCTCTTGTACTCATCCGTCACCACTTCCTCTAGCGCATACCTAGAGAGATGTGTGAACATCACTTCATAGTCCACTACGGAGAGATCTCCCTGTTCCAACTTAAGGAACTTAGCTTTCTTCTCTCTCCTGTACACCAGAGGAGTACACTTCTCCGCAAAAACCTTCTGGAATTCCTCCCAGGTCATAGTGAGAGGCTCATTCAAACTTCTGGGAACCATCTCCCACCAGTTAATTGTTTCACCTTCCAACAAAGATGTAGCATACTACACCTTTTGCACGGAGGTGCAATTCATCCTCCTTAGGACCCTTTCTGTGTCCCTTATCCAATCTTCAGCAATAGAGGGATCAGTGGTGCAAGAGAAAGGCTTTCCTCCTAGCTTTTGGATTTGCTCATAATTTTGATCAATATATGTAATGCCCTCCATTTTACGTGAATTTTTAAAATGTACATGAATATTTAATATAATATGAATCAATTTTTCACAAAATATTTTGAATTATAAATAAGTGGGGAGTGTAGGATGTGTGAGAATTTAAAAATTGGCTGAAGTTAGGTTAACCGGGAGAGAGAAAATCGAAAGGAAGGCAAGGTTGTAGAGCCGAGGGTAAAACCGACTTTTTTCGAGCTTATATATATATACCTCTTCCTATCTCTCTCTACATCCACCATCATCCACGTTCAATCATTCCAAAACCCGAGCCAATTCCGAAAAACCCTAACCAAGCTTGGAACTCGTTGAGTCTTGGTGATTTGAGGTTGTAGGATCGGATTAAAAGCTTGATTAGGTGAGTTTTCTTCGACTTGAAATTGTGAATTTCTTTTGATCATGGTAGGACTTTAAGATGTGATAATCCATTCATTTTGGCCCCGTTTTGAGTAAAATTAGGTTTGTTGGAAAGGTATGGATGTGTAGTAACCATTGGTATCAAATTCTAGGGTTAGTTTGTGGATTAAGGGCTTGAAAATGG